>MNCI01002250.1:351866-385032 GCA_015680685.1 Gnetum montanum
AAGAAAAGTTGTTAAAATTATGACCAAAGTTAGGCCAACATCTCAAATTGGCTAATAATTTTCATGTGCTAGCAAAAATGCTAACGCTTTTGCATTTTATTAAAATGCATATTGCAAATGAAAAAGTAGTCACAATCGTAACAACTGAATATATCTACTCCATGGTAACTACTGAATTTCAAAGCACAACCATAGAAATGATAAAACCTACACAAAATATATAATGAGATAAAGAAAAAATGAACTTACAATGTTTCTTTACATTGAAAAAGGGTGTAGCAAAAGAAGATTACTCAAGATAGTAGCAAAAAATTACAATTTCAGAATTCCCTGCCACTTCAAAAAGCATTGAGAAAAGAACAAAACCAAACTTTCGAATGTTTTCGCATTGGGAATGCAAATGTATAGAAAGGCATGCTAAGTACTGATGACAGAAGAGCTTAGCTTGAAGTGAAACTATGAAAATTGCACAAAATCATCAAAATGTAATGTTCAACACGTTACAATTCACTATAAAAAATTAACAAAAACACACATATAAAGACTAGCAGAAAGTTTGTTTTTAGAAAGAGATTCCAATAGCCAAAGGCTATTGTTGACACAAGAACTTCAGAAGACCCTTCTCCTCAAGCTACAGCTTTAACTGTAGCCATTACCATCTTTCCTCGAATGCCTTTGGCGATTCCCGTCATCCTACCCCTACCTACAAAATTTTATGCTTAAAACATACCTTCAAACAAAGCTACTCAAGAAACATATTGGCCTAATTTATATATAAATTTTATCCAAAAAAAGAAACCTAAATGAAGGGATCTTTTAGCTATTATAACAAAAATTATATTGTGATTGTTGATGATGTGTGCATGTCGTGGCCCTCAGTGTTAAGCAAGGATGTAGTAAGGGCCAACTGGCCTACTACCTTATTATTGTCTTGGTTGAAGAAGCGCATGCCGATGACCTTGTTATTGCAGTTGAAGCATGGGCCACCATTGTAGGTGCCTTTCCAACGCTTTGGCAGAGCTCCGAAGTTGGCATCATCAAAGCTGGTTCGGTTGGGACAGGTGGCCTGCATTAGCAATTGCAGATGGAGACAGAGACAGAATGGAAATGAAATTTTCATTCCCATTCCCATTCCTATTCTACATTTGGTCGTGTTTGGCCTTTTTATGTGTGCAGTGGATATATGAAAAGCTATGGCTCTTTGGTTCACATTCTGCGCAACGGGAATATGAAAAGGTGTGGCTCTTCGGTTCATGTTTTTTCCCATTTCATGGGAGCTTACCGTGGCACGTGACATGGAGGCTGACAAATGCACTCCCCCCCTTCCCCCACTATCCTGTGAGACGAGTTGGCCTCTCGGCCAAAATTATAAATGGGATCAATGTATTACTCAAAGACTTATAACTTGTATAAAAGCCTTATTTTCTTGAAAAAGAAAATGTGAGAAGGAGTCTATTTTGACTTGGAATATAAGAAAATAACTCTATCAAGCCATTATTCAACCAACTATTCTTTATGGATATGTTGGATGTGTTATGTGGATTCTGAAAATAAACATTGGAATCAATTAGATGGCTTAAAATTAAAATAGGTAGATGGCAAATAATTCCTCAACCATGGGTGTTGAAACCAAAAAATATTTAAAATAAGAAATGAAAATTTAGAATATATCACAAGCTTAACACTAAGTAAACATCGTTGAAAAAATATATGAAAAGAAAAAACTTTCTGATTTTAGAACTATCTACTCAAGTGTACAACCTTACAATTGATACTTTAAAAGAATAAGTGAAGAAAATTAAATGTTAGTAGGGATGAAGGTCCTAATCCTAACAAAATTTACATCATTTTCTAACATCTATGGTTAAACTTAAAATAGCAATAGGATTCAAGATAGAAAGTTGTTGATTAACACCGAAATCTGTATCAAAGCAAGAAAGTGGTACCACTTGTGAAAGATCTTCACCTTATCGCTTATTATTAATCCTATGTTGAGAATCTTCATCCTGAACCTTAAACCTTCTTGCCAATAGCAGTTTTAACTTTTGAGTCAATAGTATTTTTATTAGACAAGGATAAATTTAACTTGTAAGCTGTGTATCCAAGTTGGTTAATTTTTTATTGTAATTTCATCATTCTTATCATTGACATTAACTTGAAGTTTTATATCTTCAACATCATATTGTTTTTTCTATTTTTAACTCTAATACATTTTTTCTTTCTTTCAAAATAAATTTTGTTTGGGCAAGACAAGCATTAAAAAATATTGTCTTCATGATGGCAAGAGTTGCAAAGATTAGGAAGATTACAATATGTAATTGGTTGAATATAAGTCTTCCTCCTACTATAATCCCAATTACTTTTTACTATCAGGAAAGTTGATTTCAACTAAAAAAATATCTATGAAAACGAACAGTTGTAGAAATAGGCTCATTATGCTTAATGACACTAAGAAGACTAACAATTTCCTACTTAGCTTTATGAAAAATCAATAAAAAATTATATAACTTGACAAAAAATAGAACTTTAGTGTATTCTTTAAATTGGACATTAAAATCTAACGTCCACTTATGAATGATCAACATTACATGCTTATATGTAAAAGACCTTATATCTAGGGCTTGTTGTTCCATCAAAGCATTTCCTAACTCAAAGAAAAATAAGAATAATACCTAACATGAAATACTTGGATGTAATGTTTTTCATCACATTATTTAACTGTGAAACAAAAGTTCCATCACATTAGCAAACAATGACACATAAACATCATCAAGAAAAACAAAATTTGGTGTCTTACATGCAACAACATCATTAGAAGAACATGTAACAACTTTTTTCTACCCAACCTGTAAATTTGTAATTTGAAAATCAATAGAAATTCTTGCATCAATAAAAGCAAAAATTTTCATATTGGTCAAAGAAGATGAAAGTAATATACAATCCCTCATAAGAGATTTTTTAAGAAATCAAATCTATTTTTTTCTGATTCATTAAAGAAACATTAGATATACTTAAAAAATCAAATTTATTGGAGAAGCATCATATCCATTGGAAAGATTTAAAAATCTAGAGGAATTAGATATGCTAAAAAATCAAATTCCTCAACAAAGGACCAATAACATTGAAAATGAACACCATATTTTTTTTGTCCAATGTTGTACATTTAAGCACATTAAATATAGCTGAAATATTGTTGGTTGTAAAGTTGATTGATTTATTGGAACATCAACAATAAAATATGATAATTTTTTCTATGTTGCTTTTAAAACTCATAGCATGTATATTTTTACCTTCTAATACATCCAAACACTATAATTACAATTTCATAATCGAAACTTGGAAAAATAAGAGAAAAACCTTTTAAAAATAAATAAAGAACCTGAAGCCTTAGCAAAATCAATTCTCAACCATTAGCAGCTCATTTTCTAAAACAAAGCATAGGAGTAGGCCCTTTTTACATTACCAACGGTTTGAGAGAAGCCCCTTATTTAATGGTTTCATTGCAGAAACTTACGAAATCATGGGCTTGTTAGGATGGGATAAACACAGAGTTGATCCGGCAGATTTGCCTTCAATTAGGAAACCAGGGTGGCATCGAAAGGAAAGAGAATCAGGAATTTCAGTAAGGCAGAGATACATAAAAATGAATTTCCCACTAGAACTGGAGACGCAAAGACACAATGAATTTCCCACTGGAACTGGAGACGCAAAGACACACTATTGTGGACAGCAGCAAAGTTTGAAGCTTTGATACTTTGAATTCCTGGGCTGGGAGTCTTGAGGTTGATGGAGGAAAATGGCATCGGCATTGTGGTCGCTGCAGTAAAGGCAAGGATGTTGCTCATAGCCCTGCTGGGAGAGAATCTTCCTTGCCTGCTTAATTAAAGCCTTGTTGGATATGGGACTGGAGTTTTTAGCAAGAACCTGCCGCAATGCATTACTGAATGCTCCAAAAGCGTTGCTCACATCACCATTCGGCCGCACGTCTACGGACACCTCTTCTGATCGGCAACCGCTTAGCAAGATCCACGTTCACCTGTGATGATGTTAAGAGAAGGTTAACAACTATTTACTGTTAAATTCTATGTTCTATACAATACCCAGCAAATTTCTCAATGATGTTTCCGGTACATTTATACTGTTTCTTAGATCAAAGTGTCCAGTAAAATATTTCAGACGATTCTAATAAAGACCTTAGTGTTGTTGGGATGCTTGTGTTTTTCGATCGCCGTTGCCTCTATGAAACGGGGAACAGTTCCCTGTTTACTGATGAATCCGGCCGTCCGGTTTGACCCGCTCTGTTCTCTCTCTTTTCCAATTAGTTCCCCGCTGTGGCGAGAATCCGAAATTATGGTGAGCAATGCCCCCGCAGGTAGATTGTTCAGCTGCTCCCTGAAAAATTTTTATGTTTAAGTCCAAACATTATGAAATCAAAATCGTCCGGCGATAAAATAAACCATATTAATATCTTTTTAAAAAAGCAATTTTATATCTTAACATGATGAAATCATGTATTAACGAGTTTTAGTTTCCATTTGTGTCTCTGTTCCAGCCTGGGACAGTTGCTTGAAAAGATATGCCGAAGACCTACTTTGATTCAGCCTCCTGAAATTACTAACATAAAACATATACATGAACATAGACATACAATCAATCTTACAAGTCGCTAGCTGGTTGGTTCCTGGTCAATTATACATTCCCGGCCATGACCTAAAACTGAGTTTATGTTACCGAAATGAAACTGAAACTTTATCACGTTCAAAGACCTCCGGAAGACCTGCTGGATCTTTTGGAAAAAGTTAATTTTCAAGTTTGAACCTACCGCCTCTAACGCATCATAAAAGAAATAGGTGAAATTAATCAGACATAAGCAACTTAGTTTACCCAGCTATGCTCCGTAATCACCAGCGAGCTGAGGGTCAAGCGGAATAAGGTTGACACCATTTAAAATTTTAAATAAAACTCCGTGAATCTCTATAATACAGGTATTATAGACCATTTTAAAACAAACTTCAAACAATGCGAAGATCAAAATACAAAAACAATTAACATGAGATTTTAAAGCTACAAAATTAAAGGAATGTTAAAAATTATAAAAAAGATTATCATTTGGAGTTTTAATGCCCAGTCTTCTAACTTGTTATAGAAAGGTCAGTGAATAAGCCAGAGCCTAAAGTTCCTGGAGTGCCTGCCCTGAGGCTTTAGAGACCGGCACCACTTGAAATGATAATGGCAACAATTGGCTGAAAAATTGACCAAAAGAAAAAAGCCCATTTGTATCATTCATTGATTTTCAGGATTTTTAAAGTCATACTAGAATCATCATCACTTACAAATGATTTCTCAAGAATTACAGATAGAATAAATAGCATTACAGTTAAAAATTAGTTAAAATATAAGGGATAAGAGTTAGTTTTATAAAAAACAGCTAATTGATTCACAAAATTACCTCCAATAGGTCTCATGTCATGTCAGTTATAGAAAAAACAGCTAATTGGTTTACAAAATTACCTCAAATGGGTCTCATGGCAATTTTAGAAAACACAGCTAGTTGTTTTACAAAATTACCTCGAACGGGTCTCATGTCGCAGGAGACAATGCACTCATCGTATTGTGCATCGTCGCCCCGATGGGGAATGCGGGAAGCGTAGCCAATGTAATGAACGAGGAGAACATCCCCAGATGAGGCATTCCTGGCCATATTCTGCAACGCTTCCTTAATGTTATTCTTGCTGGGCTGCTTGTAGGCCGGGTCCGTGTCAATGAGAATCTCGTTGTTGGCTTGCCTGAAGCTGAATCGCTTCAGCAGCGTGTCTCGCATACGGGTAACGTCATTCACGCAGCCATGCAATATGATATTGAAATTGAAATTTTTTACTTACAATAAGAACCTTTTTTTGTTATTATCTTTAAATTTATATAACTCATGAAATCGAACCTGTGCTGAGAGTTATTGGTGTAGTTACAGCCAACCAACACTGCATACCGCCCGGGCAGCCTCCATTGACGACGATTCCTTCCCTGCCACGAACGGTCGGGGCTCTTGGCGTCGACGTCCCCTCCAGTCGCCAGTTGTTTTAGGTACTGTATCATGGTGCTTGAACAAACAAACGGATAGAGATTAGAGAGGGAGAAAAACCAAAGCTTCTTTCTCAGGGAAAGACACGATTCTGTGTGTGTGTTTTTCTGCCTACAATGATAAGGGAGGAATAGTTTCGCTGCTATCTGCAGGCTATTTGTGCTGGTCCAGTCCTCTCCAAGAAACGCGCTAAGGAGTCTTCATTTGACCGGGTTTTGCGTTGAATGTTAAAATCAGAAGGAAAACGCTCGGAACCTTCCGCTGCAACAGATTTTTCTTCCCTGGCAGAGATTCAGTATTTTGGTCCCTTTTATCCTGTATCCTACTGCTTGGGCTAATTCCTTGAAGTACGTAAAAAGGTTATTAAATGTAAAAAACCTTAACCTGGCTTTTACTCCATACCTGTCTCCAATATTCATGTAGCCTTTCTTTAATATAGTAATCTAAAATGAACACATGTAAAATTGGATAACTCATAACTCCTACCACGTAAATAATCAATTTCTTTTAAACAGTTTGAAAACATACCAATAACAACAACATTTGCATTTTCTTTAATCTTCTCCGTTTCCTACCTTTGGATAAAATTTTAATCTGGCCAGTTGATATATATAGAATATGATAGGGTTTTTACATACTGATAAGCTGTGTCCCCGTTTAATTTTAAATTAGTAAAAGATTCTTTAACTAGACTCCATTTTAAATTTCATCATTGAACCTAGCCATTCGTGAATTACCCAATAAATCCAATCGTTTGTTTTACCGCACCGCAACATCAACGTGCAACGATGAAAATTTGCTGGCCTTTATTTAAGCATGTAAAAGGCTTTCTATTAGCGCTGTAAAGGCAGCAACACATTTACAAGGCCGAAAAACCTGCTTATAAAAATTCCATTAATTGCCTCTACGTTTCAGTGGTTTCAAAAGCCAAGGCGTACATCTAGATTGTATTACAAACTTCGATTTAATCAATCAATTTATTTATTTTGATTGAAAATGAGAAATTTATTAACGCCCTCTTTTATATTATGTTTAAAACGTCTTTCTGACGGAAACCTAAAATTTCCTTAATTTTTTATTTAGATGGTGGAGTGGTCATAATTCACGAACTACGGTGGTTGCAAAGTCGTGGATGATGAATTATTCTTCTAACAAGTCAAATTAGACCACTTAATGTGCTCACACGTCCTGCGGTCCTAAGCAAAAACCAGCATTAACTATTATCTTTATCTTAATAATTATAAGCAGGTTACTGCCACCGGGCACAATAGACCCAAGATTTCCTTTTTGGGAAAGCAAATACAAGCAGGTTATCATATGATTTAACATAGACAAAAACGGAACATTTCAAAATCTTTAATTTGATTCGTTATATTATTGAATGAACAAAGTCGTACATAGCGTGGTATACATGAAATGTTAAACATCTCACTTTGCTGTATTCATGTTATGTTATTTTGGATTTTCATTAAGTGCAGTTATTTAGCGTGGTTTTTTCATCTTTCATCTTTTCCTTCTAAAAGATGACTTTTTTGACCACTAAGTTATATCCTTGAGTGTTGATGTGGAGTTTTAAAAATGCAAACTTAAGAGTTTAAATTTGAAGATAAAAAGGTGGAATTAACTACTATAAATATTTAGCTATGTGAATGGAAAAGCATATACCTTTACACTTCATAAAGTGTGCAGTGATTTTTTCAAGTATGTTGATATGTATATTATGGTATACATGCCATGCCATAACATAATCTATTTAATAGTCTCACCATTAATTAGTCAATATTACATAAATAATGGTGGGGCCATCAAAATCATCTAAATAAAAGTTTAACAAATTTTGTAAAAAAGCATTGTTGGCTTTCAAAAAGGATGAATACTAATAAAATGTTCATGTCTCAACTTGGTTTCATTTTGTCTTTTAATTGATAAATATTATATTTATTGCTTCAATGCATATTTCTAGAAAAGTATATCCAAATCAAATTCATTAAAAAATTAGCCATCTCTAATGACACTACTCTAGGGAAGCATTGCTTAGCACTACCCAAGAGTCTCAAAGTAGCCAAATGTTTCATAGCAGACTGAAGGTAGACTATACCTCAACATCTTCAAAACCTTGCATCCACATCATAAGTACACAACTCACATGCTACACATTAGTGTTACAAGAACACCTTTATAATCATATAAGCAAGTGAACCAATATAGCACATACAACATACATATAAAGATACCATTCCTTAACAGAGCTAAGATGTGTTCCTACTTAATACATCTAGCCTTAAGCCCCACTCCATAGAAAAGGGTGGTAGCCTGAGCATTAGAGTTAAAGCTCCTTCAAAAGCCTACCTATGTTTGTACCACGACATACAAAGAATTAAGGCTATGTAGTTTGTTAGATGATGGTTAAAATAGTATAGAACAAGTAAGGATCTCCACACTCCTTTAGCCCCCATTCCAAAGGAAAACAACCTTTGATCCACCAACTAGGCATGTTTTGTTGTACTCTCCTCCACTTGAATGAAGTGATATCCTTGAAGCTTAAGTCTTGGTTCATACACTTCCTCAAACATGAAGAGAACATTGGATATCGATAGTATCAATCCACTTAAAGCCCTTCCAATAATTGTAGACAAGAAGTTTCAATAGCTAGGGTAATTAATTGTCAAGTATGAACATTGAACTTAACTTGACATCTAATCAAGATTTCGAAATGCTAATGTAACCCACATTACGGAAGTAAAGATTGACAAGCAACTAAACCAATGTAACAAACACAACATGCTCAAGCGCACTAATATACATATAGAAACATCGTTCCTTAAGAGAGCTAAGATGTGTCCCTATTCTAACACATCTAGCCCTAACCCTTGCTTTGTAGAGAAGGGAGGTGGCTCAAACATCAAAGTCAAAGCTCTTCTATAAGCCTACATATCCTTGTCACACAACACATAAGGAATCAAGTCCATGTAGTTCTTTAGATGATGGTTCCTTCGTCTAGTCCCCATTCCACACTCTAATTTTTTAGGTGTTCAAACCTCATAAGGATCTCCACATTCCTCTAGTCCCTATTCCAAAAGGATACATCCTTTGATCCACCAATAAGTCATGTTTTGCTACACTCTCCCACACTTAAAAGAAGTGACATATTCAAAGCTTAAGTCTTTGTTCATACACTTTTTCAAACATGGAAAGCACAATGGATATCAAGAGTATTAAGCCACTTAAATCCTATTTGACAATTATAGACAAGAAGGTTCAATGACTAGGGTAATCAACCATAAAGCACAAATGTTGAACTCAACTTGACATCTAATCGAGATTTAGAGATGGTCGTGAAACCTAGGTTAAAAAAGAAAAGGCTTGTCCTTTTTCATGTGAAAAAAATTCTACTTACTTAATAGGTGGGTCAATTCTCTACCTCTAGTGGTGATACGAGAGCGATAGAGTCAATTCTCTAAGTTGAAAGAAAGATTACATCATACCTTTAGGGAATTGGTCCCCTTGCATAGTGGGAGTATAACACTAGCATGTGCATTGTTCCTTGGCAATTTAACCTCATTGTAGTAATCACCCTAGGGTATTCCTTCCTTGTTTCAATAACATTGAGGCATTCTCTCCTCTTTGAATAATGTTAGTGCTCCCTTCTTGGAGACATTGTAGAAATTTTCCCTTCTAACTTTTGTTTCATAATGACCTTGTTACACAATGTTGTTTTTCAGAATCTTCAATTAGCTTGCTCAAATTTTATTTTCTTGTACTTTTTTTGTACTTTAAAGAATAAAATAATATGTTCATTAGTTGCTTCATGCATTCAAATCTAATTTTCATCTTTAAGTACCATTACACTTTTAACTTTGCATTAATAGTGAAGTTTTAAAATTTTCCCTACATTGTTGAAGAGTAAATTTAAATTTTTCCTTTCCAAGAAAAATGAGGGAAAACAATCATATTCTTTTAAATCATCAATCTTACCTTTACATGATTTAATAAGCCTAATAGTGTTAAAAATGTTAAGCCAAATCTACCACACAACCACATAATGTAAGAGTTCTTGGTAAGAATATGCTTTGAAAATGAGCTATGACATGTCTAGTGTGTGAAACACCATACAAAGTTTTTATGTTCTTGTGTTCACACTTTGGATTACCCTAGGGTGATGCTAAGATAACCCCAATAGTAGCAAATTCTATGGGAATACCTACATCGAAAAAAATAACTATACTCTAATACTAATGTAAATTATCATACCTGAACAAAAATAATGAAAAGGTAAACATAGTTAAATAGTGGTAAAAAAAGCTAACAACATCAAATAGAAACACTAAAAGATAAGGCATTTAGTGAAAATTTTGCATCATATTCTAATTTTTAAATTTGAAACATTTTAATTGAAGACACTTTGATTGTAACTGTAGTTTAGGTATACATGAGTGGATGTTTTTACCTTCCACTGTGTTATCTAAAGATCCTTTCTCCTATGCTTCCATGTTCCAAGATCTAACCTCAAAACATATTGAAACATAGGTCTTTGACTGGTGACTTATTTTATAACTTTTCCTATAACTCCCCCTATGTTGGATAGGTGGGAATACTAGCTACCTTAGGCTAGTGCACCCCTTGTTGGGATTTGTAAATTAAGCAAAATAAGTGGTCAAGAAAAAGTTAGTCAAGAAGGATCCCTATAGTAATGCAAGGTCACTAGTGACTAGTAGCTAACACACCCCTCCTATACCTCAATGAAAAACAATAAAGACCAAAAATAAGCACATTCTTTACTTTTTTTTCTGACCTTTTATTCTTTCCTTTATCTTTTGATATTATTTAGAAGCTCTTCTATTATTTGGATAGGTGTTTCTTTTTTTTTATTCTACCATCATTGTTTTACCATGTGTGACCAAACTCTATTAAAGTACTATCATACTTATGTAACACAAAATCATTTGGTCGATGCAAAGATAAGTGGCTATGTAGTAAAAAAATCTAAATTGGATTTTCCATTAAATTTTCAAGCATGCATCGATTATCAAAAATATAAAAAGAAAACATTATCTACAAACCCTTTGAACTTAACCTCACAATGACATCATGAACATAATTACTTAAGAAATTAAATTAATTTAATTAGTTTAGTTAGTTTAATTAAATTGTGTAGATTTTTTAACCATTTTGCCTTATCCAAGAAGGCCCCTTTTTTTGGTATGATGTTATACCATTCGAAACCATGTTAAGAAGATTTACTTATTTTCACATATTTCTTTTTGAGGTTAATAGCACTACTCTAGAGGAGTACCACTCAACATCATCCTTGAGTCCAAAAGTAGTCAAGTGTTCCAAAGTGGGCCCAAGATGGACTATGCCTCAACAATCATAGCACTTGCATGCACACATTAAGCAAAACAATGTGCATGGAACCCATTGAGAGCGTGACATGCACTTATGTTGCAAGCATGGATGAACTTGAGCAAGTTTATCGCCAACTCTCTAATAATGAAAATGATGATATTAATTAGGAAGAGTTGGAGATCCCTAAAAATTTCAAACAAGAGCCCTTAGAGTTGAAAACTCTACCTACCAACCTAGAATATGCATTCTTGAAAAATAGCAAGCTAGTCATACTTAATGCCAAACTTGCTCCTGAACAAAAAGAAAAACTATTAAAAGTGGTTAACATATGGCCAACAGCCTTTACTTGGTTATATCTTGAACTCACTGGAATTGATCCATGGATATGCTAGCACTGCATTTACATGAATTCGTCCATGAAGCCAATGAGGCAACCACAATGGTGGTTGAACCCAAAATTGAAGCAAATCGTCAAAGTGGAGATTGAGCAACTCCTTAAGGCAGGGTTCATCTACCACGTTGTGGATAGCAAGTGGGTCAGGCCACTTGTCATAGTGCCAAAGAAAGGTGGCAAATGGTGGGTTTGTATCAACTTTAGGCTGTTAAACATGGCAACACTTAAAGATCATTTTCCATTGTTATTCATTGATCAGGTGTTGGACACCATATCTAGGCATTACTGTTATAGTTTTTTGGATGGTTATAGTGGCATAACCAAATCCAGATTGCACCAAAAGATATGGCCAAAAAAACATTCACAAGTCCTTGGGGGACCTTTGCATATTGCAAGATTCCTTTTGGTCTATGCAATGCTCCTACCACTTTCCAACGTTTAGCAACAAATAGGTAGTAGAGTAGAAGTCTTCATGGATGACTTCTTCACTTATGGTGCTACATTCGAGTAAGCCTTGGACCACCTTGAGCAAGTACTCAAAAGATGTGTGGAAACAAATCTATGCATAAATTGACAAAAGAGTCATCTCATGGTCCAAGAAGGCATTGTATTAGGGCATAGAATTTTGTAGGAAGGGATCAAGATAGATGTCGAAAAGATAAAGGTCATCCAAGGAATCACTCACCAACTAGAAACCATCAAAGATGTTTGATCATTCCTTGGACACATTGGCTACTACTGATAATTTATAGAGAATTTCTCTAAGATCATGAAATCATTGGTCGAGCTAACAAAGAAAGATGCTTCTTTCATCTAAACCAACGAATGAGAAAATACATTCCAAAGCCTCAAGCAGAAGCTCGTAGAGACTTCAATTCTATGAGCACCTAATTGGTCTAGACCATTACATATCATGATGGATGCATCTAACTATGCATTGGAAGCCATGCTTATGTAGTTGGATGATAAGAAACATTCATATTATATCCACTGCATAAGTTAAAGCATTGTGGATGAAAGATGCTCCTTTCATTTGGACCAAGGAATGAGAAAATGCATTCCAAAGTCCCAAGTAGAAGCTCATAAAGACTTTAATTCTATGAGCACCTGATTGGTTCAAACCATTCCATATCATGATGGATGCATCTAACTATGCCTTGGGAGCTGTGCTTATGCAGTTGGATGATAAGAAATCTCCATATTACATCCACTATGCAAGTCAAAGCATTTTGCGTGCATAGTTAAATTACACCACCATAGAGAAAGGATTGATGGCAATGGTGTTTTCTCTAGGGAAGTTTAAATACTATGTGCTTAAATATAAAGTGTTTGTGCACACAGACCACAATGTCATTCACTTCCTCATAAATAAGCCAACAATGAGCCCTCATGTCATATGGTGGTTGATGATCTTGCAGGAATTCGATCTCACAATGGTAGATCGAAAGGGGACTGAGAATGTGGTTGTCGATCACTTGTATTAGTTGCAATGGGATAACAAAGAGGAGCAGAGCCTACTCTTTGACCAATTTCCTAATAAACTTCTCTTTGCTAGTGCAATAAATGAACAAATGCTTGCATAACCAAAATGGTATGATGGCATCCTCACTTATCTTCTTACTTAGGAGATACCACAAGATTTGGACCATAGAAAGAAATAACAATTTCTTCATCAGGCTAATCACTTCATGGAAATCAACAGACACCTTTACAAGGTGTGCACCAATTGCCTAGTTTGCTAGTGTGTACTTGATGTAGATCAATTATGTATTTTCTAGGATGCTCATGAGGGTCCTTGGTGGGCGCGCGGGGGTGGGGGTGGCATCACTATGCTAGGAGATGTACGATCATAAAAATCTGGATGGCAGGATACTATTGGCCCACAATCTTTAGGGATGTCCACCAATTTATATGATCCTATGGGTGCTATCAATGAGATAGTGGGATGGCCACATATATGGAGGGTCTTCAATAGTGGATTCAACCACTAGAATCCTTTAACATATGGGGCATAGATTTCATGGATCCCATCACCCATGTCTAATGGGAAGGCATATATAATCATTGTCATTGATTATTGTCAAATCGGCAGAAGTAGTAGCCGTCACTGACTGTACATCATTCATTGCTACTTGATTTGTACAACAAAATGTTGTGAACAAGTTTAGAATGCCATGTGCACTAATTTCTGACAACAAACCCATTTTATAGGTGCTACTTTTTGAAAACTCATGTAACGCTTGGGGGTTGAACATATATTCACAATACCCTATCACCCACAAGCCAATAGTCAAGAAAAGATGACTAATACGGAGATCACAAAGATTCTAACAAGAACTATTAGCAAATATAGGAGAGACTAAAGCATAAAACTCAACAATGCCCTTTGGGCCTACCACTCATCATGGAAACTCCCTATTGGCTACTCTCTCTATGAGTTAGTGTATAAAAAACTTCCAATGCTCCCAATTCAATTTGAGCTTCGTACACTCTCAACAGCCTATGACATGGATCTTGATCTAAGTCTAGTATAAAAAAAAGATTGATCAACCCAAATGTGCTAGAAAAAAATTGATTAGTAGTCCTATTGTAGAATGAAGTGAATAAGGTATTCAACAAATAATGTCATGATCTTAGAATATAGAAAGTAAAATTTCAACTAGGAGATAAGGTTCTCTATTGGAATCCCACACACGTACCTCAAAAAAATTATTTCCAAACATTGTGGAAGGGGCCTTATATAATGATAAAACCTTTTCTTCTGGGGTCATGATCATATACAAACCTGAAAACCCAAATAAGAAGTAGTTGGTCAACATCCAATAGATAAAGCCTTTCCACGAGCCCAAGCAAGCTAGTACAACACATACCATGACAGATGAACAACCATACTTAATCTTTTGGATCTCCTCCTTCCAACTCAGTCATAGGGAGATGGTCATATGTGCTAATCATATACATGGCTCTTCAGTTTTTCTATTTTTTGTTTTACACATTTTTGTTTTTACAAGTTTTTAATTTTACACCCTTTTTTATTTTAAAATTTTTTCCTATTTTACATCATTTTTTGTTTTACACCATTGTTAGTACATTTAAATTTTTCTTAAATATTTTACACTTTCTTATAAATTTTACTTTATGTTAGTGTGATTTTCTAATGTTTTTTAATAAACATGCTTTGTGCCAACATGACACAGTGGTGTTATAGCTATTACTAATGGTGGTTTGTGCTTAATGTTTTGTTTGCTAATGTTTGGTTTCTATTTCTGAATTTTTATATCGATGGCTAAGACATGATCTCTTTTTCATGAAACAAGCAATGAGTTCACAACATCCACACATCCACAAACCCTATGGTTTTTCCTATTTTGAAAGTATGAGGTCCCTTTCATTAAATAAACTTTTGATAAATTTATGACCTTGATAGTTTCTAGAATTTGGAAGGATTCAAAGGTTTGCATAGTGTGTAACTTCAAGGGGACTCAATACTCTTTGTACTCTTCTACTTGCTTGGGTGCATGAGTGTTTTCATAGACTTCTTACCATTTCGTGTCGACCAATAACAAGAAGTTGAATAAAGTCTTTGCATGATGTGGTTCCCATCTAAAAAGAAGAAAAAAAACAAGACAAAAAAAATAAAATAAATAAAAAAAGAAAAAAAATAAAACATGATGGAAATTCAAAGCACACCCTTAGACAAATAAATGGGCTACAAGCATTGGTTATGGGACTAGAAAAACATGTTACCCATGTGATGAAGTGTCATTGAGTCACTGCGTCGACTGGGCCGCATATACGCAGCCGCGTCAACGTGGGCTTGTCGACGTAGCCTTCCTACGTTGACGTGGCCCCGTTTACGCAGCCACCTATCTCGGCCTATAAATAAGAGGGCCTTCCACCTCATTTAGGCATCTTTTAGTTAGTTGTAGTGAACCTCTTGCAGTTTGTTCCTGCAAGAGATAGAATATTTTCCAAGTGTCCACAATAGGTGTAACAAAAGTGATTAGCTCTTTATTTGAGCATTGATGTATCTGAGCCCATTGGCATGACAGCAATAAAGATGAACTATTCAAGCATTCCTTGCAGCATTTGGACATAGATATTTTATGCATTTAGTAGTTTAATATATTTATGCTTTTTTAGTTACATGTTAATTACTTAAGTTTCTGTTATTATTATTTTAATCTCTAGTGTTCATTCGTAGTTTGTAAAGACCATAAGTACGAACATCTCGAATGTAAATCAAACACTTAGTAAACCCAGTGACACTTAACGTCTAGTAGCCCAAAAGTGTTAGGAGATTCTTAGAACGTGCTCAGAAGATGGGATTGGATACTTAAGCTAGGAATAGTTAGAATACAAGATAGGATAATTAGAGATTAGATAATAGTTTATTCCCTACCTTTTATACCTTAAATTAGTCACCAAAAGATATGCTAAAAGCTATAAAAATCATTAGCCTTAATCTCACTTAACCATTGTAAATGGAACATCACAAGTGATATTAGGAAGACAATGACCATTCTAACCCAAGGTTTCACTGGTTAGAAGTTTGGTGTATGTTAAGTGCTTACAGTCTACGAAATTTGACCAGGTCACGTGTGAATGCCCGTGATTCATATGGTTGGATGTACTGGTACCTAGCCGCTCATCATTGGCACCGTTGCCGAGGACTATTAAGTCTTACATGCGTCATCTAACCTTAGTGAAATTATCATTCAAGTCATTGGAACGGACCCAGGATAGAAATATTTACGCACACTAGGTGGATTAAAAGTAAATATCAAGGTACATCGATTACATGGACCATCTAACGTCTAGCATGTCTTCTCATAGGAGGGAGATATCCACCCCACCGATGTCACAAGAGTGTCGGGTGGTGTACAAGCATCCCGATGAGTACATCCCTGATTTCACGTTCATCCTACATTAGGATGAGCATCTGAGATGGTAGGACATGGAGGGAAATATTGTACACCCTCCTGACCAATTAGCTCCTGCGATGCTATTTCACAATCTTGGCAAATTGGGCATCTAGAACCTTGGAGCAAAGTATGTCATGGAGGACCATGACTACCAGGACTATTGTCCCACTAAGGCTCAAAGAGCAAGAGATTAGTAGCAGGTGGACAGATATGAATATCTGAAGGGGAAACAATTCAATAACTCTTATTCTCAAAAGGGCTTCTAGACGATGGGAATTCCATCTTTCATGACACCCATTCAACCGAACTTCCCCTAGGGCACCAGGTCCTCCAATCCATGATTTATTCTAAGCATCTAGGTGGCCAAGATTCCCAAGGGGATGGAGGGTCACATAGCAAGGATGAACGGGATGATCAGGATCATCATCAGGGTAGAGGAAGAGATCCCTCTCGATCCTCTCACTCTCCTTCTCCTTCATCCAGCTCAAGCGCTAATCATCACCAAGGTAGGAGGAAGCAAAAGGATGGGGGCAAATATGTTTGGAAGGATCTGAAGGAGAAACATGAGGAAACACGCGAACCATCGCGTGATGCTCGTCAGCATGAATGGAGGGATAGCTGGAATCGTCACAGATGTCATGGTCCTCAATATGACTATGATTTAGATGAGCCACTGTTGGCTACCCGAAGTATGCTCCAGATCTCTGAGGTAGTTGAAATTCCTAGTAGGCACATAAAGGATAACCAGATCAAGCACGTTGATATGAACAACATCCCCAGATTTGAAGGGAGATACAACTGTGATCTGCAAACCCACCTGCAAGCATCCCATGATGGCTACACCTTGCAAAACATTGACAATGATTGGCAAAGGCTGAAGCTATTCCCTCACATACTCATCAAAGAAGCAGAGAGTTGGTATTGGTCCTTGGAGCCAGAATCAATTAGAAGATGGAGTATGATGCTTGAAATTTTCAATGACAAATATCAAATGTACTCAAGAGTGGCGAACCTGAGACAATAGATCCAAGGTTGGAAACAAGGGAATCATGAACCCTTGGGTGCCACCATGAGTAGGTACTACTCGTTGTTGCATTAGTGCCCTGGTCATGGTTACTCTCAACGGGCACAGCTTTGCCACATCATTGATGGGCTCCATTTTGAAATGCGAAAGAGCCTTGGCGTGTATGCCCAGGGGTGACTGTCAGAGCTAAGGATCCATCAATTGCAATGCCTCATTGAACAGGTGGCCAAGGAGGAAGGAGAAATTAGGAAAAAGGAGAGTGCAGAAGAATTCAACTGGGATCCTTCCCTCAGAAAAAGGGAAGTCCATTTTTGTGATGAGGAGGAATAATCATCACTGGAAGTAGTGGTAAACTGAAAGACTATGCTGTTACAAAAGTTCACATCTAAAATTTTGGCAAAGGTGGATAAGATGTGGGACTCTTTGGACGAAAGGGTCCAAAGTATGTTGAAAATCACAGAGGAGTCCAGAGCACAAGGTAATGACCGTGATCGACACAGGAAGAAGGAAGCTAAACATGCCCAATATAAGGGAAAGGGAAATGTTGCTGTAGCAGAGTAGGTTGTAGATTTTGACACCAAGGAGGAAGATGAATGTGGCATATGCCAATATGAACATCCTAAGGGATGTTGCCCTGTGGTGTCACACCTTTAAGAGTTTGGGGTGTACGCATTGAACCATCGCTTGGCACAATGACAAACACCTTGAAGGTTGCCTTATCCACAAGGTAATTCTAGGCAGTTCCACTAGCAGCAGCAAGGATACTAACCAAGTGGAGTGCCACCACAACCGTATGAATACTTCCAACAATGCGAGCACCCACAAACATGGGGGATGCCACCTCCAAGGCAGCAGTACCCTTATAAATAGCCAGATCCTTATGGGTACTAGGTTCAGCAACTGGTCTCTCCATGTGACTCTTCCAGCCATGCGGCCTTTCAAAGTCATTACCACCCTCGGAGTATTTCTGCCCTCAATCTCCATCACCCTAAGGGGAAAACCCACATCTCTTTTATCCTCCATCATCTTCTCTTGCCACTCCTCCACCACATCCCACTCAGCTGCCACCTGCACCTCTGATGCAGGGGGAGATACTACCACAGCCATAGCAATGAAATGTTATGAGGATTGTTAACTTACAACCGGCACCCCGGCCGAGTGGACCGGAACCCTAGCCACAGAAACATCCCTTTTTCTGACCCAACAATTTGAACATACCATCGCCTACACCTATAACCAGTGCCTTTGAACCTACAAGCACCTCCACTACTCCACTGCCAAAGTAGCCTCCAAGCCAACAACAACAACACTCCAATGTCCAGACGGTCATGCTCATGCATGTTGTGATCGATTGGATCAAAACAGGTCACCTTCCCCAGAAATTGACTAATCCGGGAAGCCTCCTCATCTATCTTCATGTGGTACGGAATGAGCCATGCAAAGATCTTCTGGACTTGGGGTCAGGGGTCAATTTGATCTCTCATGATATATACAAGAACTGGAACCTGCCCTCGCTAAAGAAGAGCAACATCTGGCTCGAGTTAGCAGACCAGTCCATCACTGTCCCCTTGGGATTGGTGGAGGACATTGTGATCACCATCTGTGGGTGGTCCTACCCTGATGATTTCCTAGTCATCCATGTAGAGAACTACAAGAGGAACTTCCCAATCATCATGGGAAGGGCCTGGCTAAGCATGGTGGATGCACAACTAGGCCTCCACTATCTATCCCTTAAAATTTCCAAGGAAAATCATTTTGGAGAGGTCGAGAAGAAGCACATTCTAGGCATCGCGTACAATGACTCAGGGTGCAACTATGTGCAGTAACTATGGTCCACTAAGTGGATATCCATTCAAGCATGCAGTCGGTGTACCAAGGAATCACTTGTTCAACAATGCCTATACATAGTAGCCACTAACCAAGAAGGCACCTAGTGGCTGATAGCTGATTCTAGCAGCACATTGTGCATGGAACCATCAGAGGGGCTTGTACAAGCCTACATCGACAACAAAGATGAATGGAGGAGATTCATCAACAGGTCTCCACTGTTGATGACCAAGATGACTGGGGAAAGCTCGAAATCCATAAGAGCTTCAAACAAGAGCCCCTTGAGTTAAAGTCTTTACTGGCTCACTTAGAGTATGCATTTTTGCAAAATGGCAAGTTGGTAATCATTAATGCCACCCTTGCTCTAGAACAGAGAAAGAAGTTGCTGGAGATGGTAAACAAATGGGTTACTGCATTCACATTGTCATATCCTGAGTTGATTGGAGTTGATCCCAGGGTCTACTAGCATCGGATTTATCTTGACCCTTCCATGAAGCCACAACGACAGCCACAAAGATGGTTGAATCCCAAATTGAAGCAGGTTGTAAAAGATGAAATCAAATAGTTGTTAAATGCGGGATTCATTTATTCTATCACCGATAGCAAATGAGTTAGCCCACTCGTTATCGTGCCCAAGAAAGGTGGCAAGTGGAGGGTCTGTATTGATTTCCGGTTACTCAATATGGTGACCTTCAAGGACCACTTCCCGCTCTCATTTGTGGAGCAAGTGTTGGACACTATAGCAGGGCACCGCTACTACAGCTTTTTGGATGGTTATAGTGGTTATAACCAAATCCAAATAGCACTAGAGGACCAAGCCAAAACTACTTTCACAAGTCCATGGGGGACTTTTGCATACAAGAAGATTTCCTTTGGCCTATGCAATGCGCCCGCTACATTCCAACGCCTTGTCCTAAGTATTTTTCAACAAAAAATTAGCAATGGTGTAGAAGTCTTCATGGATGAATTCTCCACCTTTGGGGCCACGTTCAAGCAATCCTTGGACTATCTTGAGCAGGTTCTCAAATGATGTGTAGACACTAATCTGTGGCTCAATTGGTAGAAAAGCCATTTGATGATCCAAGAAGGCATTGTGTTGGGGCATCGCATCTCACAAACAGGGATTAGCGTAGATCCTAAAAAGATTAGGGTTATCCAAGGAATCACCTGCCAACTAAGTACCGTCAAAGATGTTTGGTCATTCCTTGGACACACTCGTTACTACCGGCAATTCATTAAAAACTTCTCGAAGATCACCAAGCTGTTGGTAGAGGTGACAAAGAAGGACGCTCCGTTCATCTGGATTAAGGAGTGCAAATCTGCATTCCAAGTCCTGAAATAGAAACTCATAGAAACTCCAGTTCTACGAGCCCCTGATTGGTCCAAACCCTTTTACATTATGATGGATGCAACCAACTTTGCCATGGGAGCTATTCTTACACAATGTGACAATCAGAAACATCCTTATTATATCCACTGTGCAAGCTATAGTATTGTGGGTGCTCAATTGAACTACACCACCACCGAAAAGGAATTGATGGCGTTGGTGTTCACCTTGGAAAAATTTCGGCACTATGTGCTTAGATACGAGGTGTTTGTGCATACTGGCCACAATGCTATCTAGTTCCTGATGAACAAACCAACAGTGAGCCCCCGCATTATCTAGTGGCTGGTGATTCTTTAGGAGTTTGATCTTACCATGGTAGATAGGAAGGGGACTGAGAATGTGGTTGCTGACCACTTGTCTTGGTTGCGATGGGATGATGCAGAAGAGGAGGAGCCCTTATTCGACCAATTTCTAGATAAACTCCTCTTCATAGGCATAGTTGATTCTCAAGCACCCAAGGAATTCCCTTGGTTCAACCGCATTCTCACCTACCTCACAACCCTGGAGCTACCTAAGGAGTGGAACCATCGGCAGAAACAACAGTTTCTCCATAAGGCCAAGCATTTCATGGAAATCAATGGCCACCTTTACAAGGTGTTCATAGATGGCCTGGTTTGATGGTGTGCCTCTGATGATGATACACTGTGTGTCCTCCAAGATGCTCATGAGGGCCCTTGTGGGGGCCACTATGCTAGATGTCAAACGACCATTAAAATCCTACTTGCAGGGTATTACTGGCCTACACTTTTTAGGGACGCCCAATGGTTTGCCTGCTCTTGCGAACGATGCTAGAGGGACGGTGGAATGACGGCACAGTTGGAGGGACCTCAATAGTGGATCCAGCCACTGGAACCCTTCGACATCTCAAGCATTGACTTCATGGGATCCATCACACCCCTGTCAAACGGAAAAGCATACATCATCGTAGCTATGGACTACTATACAAAGTGGGCCGAAGTGACAGCCGTCGTCGACTGTTCTTCCAACACTGCCACATGATTTGTCCAACAAAAAATTGTTACTAGGTTTGGAGTGCCACGTGCACTCATTTCTGATAATGGAACTCACTTTACGAGTGTCACTTTTTGGAAGCTCATGTAATGCTTAGGGGTAATGCATAAATTCACAACTCCTTATCATCCCCAAGCCAACGGGTAAGCCGAAGTCACCAATAGGGAGATCACCAAGATCCTTACCCGAACTATCAGCAAATATAGGAGGGATTGGAGCACTAAGCTTAATGATGCCCTATGGGCCTATCGCTCCACTTGGAAACTTCCTGTAGGGTACTCTCCTTATGAGTTAGTGTACGGAAAGTTGCTAACACTTCCAAATCAAGCCAAACTTTGCACACTATCCACAACCAGTGACTTAGGCCTTGACATCTTGCTAGCACAACATGAATGACTGATCAATTTAAGTGTGCTAGATGAGAACCGATTCGTGTCCCTGTCCTCTAATGAGATCCACAAGGCCTACAATAAAAAATGACACAATCTTAGGATTCGGAAGGTCACGTTTAGATTTGGAGACAAAGTGTTGTATTGGAACCCCTCACACGTATCCCAATCGACCAAGTTTCAAACATTGTGGGAGGGACCTTACATCGTCTCCGAAACCTTCCCATTCGGGGCCTTGCTCATCCACAAACCTGCAGACCCCACCAGAAAATAATTAGTTAACCACCAACAACTGAAACCTTTCCATGAACTCCACTCAACCAATGCAACCACCTCATCATCATCAGGTCATCCATGCTCCATTTTTCATGTCTCCTCCTTTCCACCTAGTCGTGGGGAAGACCGTCATCCTTGCTGACCCATTCGACTACACCCCTCGTTGTTTTGTCATTTTTTGTTTTACACTTTTTTGTTTTTCACCATCGTTTATACGTTTGCAACTTCTTTGTACATTTTTTTCCTTTCTTTACTTATTTTTCACTTCTTTGTGATGTTTTATTTTTTCGCATAATTGCTAATCTTTCGTCTTGTTGTCTTCAGATGTCTAGTGCGGATGATTTTTGTTGCAATGGGTAATGTGTACTCGTCCACCTAGTTGTCTAGTTTCCACTCTCGCATGGTTTCTTTTTGGACTTTACGACTACTTTCCACTCATAACATCAGTAGTGAGTTCATGTCATCCACCCATTCACCCACTCCATGGTTTCCCTTCTGTTGAGCACATGCAACCCCGTACCTTAACAACATTTTAATTAATGTGTGATTTGTGTAGTTCCCAGACTGAGGGATGGCCCAATGGTTTGAATCGAGTGTGACTTCAAGGGGAATGCTATATTTGTTATTCTATTTTGCCCCCTGAGGTTATTGGTATGTCCTTACGGATTTCCTACCGCTCCACGTCCTTCTCTCCATGGAAGCTTTTGGGCAGTCCAACCTTGCATGGTGTGGTCCTCACTGAAAACATTCAAAAATTCAGAAAAAAAAACAAAAATAAAATAAACAAATAAGATGAGGATTCAAAGCACACCCCTTGGTTGGATGCATGCAAACACGCATGGGTCTTTGCATGGTGTGGTTCCCCCACACAAGGAAAAAGAAAAATGAATCACGGGGGAATTCAAAGCACACCCCTTAGATTGCCTCTCACGGGCCACACGCACTAGTTATGGGACTTCTGTGGTCCCCTTTAACCTTGTCCCATTTCACTTCCTTCTTCTCACATCTTTTGGAGTGGTGGTTCTTTGTGAGGTCATTCTTGCATTCTTGGGGGATGGTCAGGACTTCGTCTATTGCTGTGATGTCAATGAATGCGGATGGTTTTGGCTCTGAAATTTTGAACGATTCTACCGGCTTACTTAACCACATCTCCACATGGGGTTTCCTATGACTGATGATCGGAATACCATTCTCTCGTCTATCTCTTCATCCAGTTCTCTCTGCCACTCACCTCACTACCTATTTTATGTCGTGAAAGTGTGTCATGCTATCCATGGGTTTTCCATGCCTTGGTGGGATCTCTTGGGTCAGAGTCTTACCTGGCAAACACCATTTCTTGGCCCCGGGGCCCGCAGACCCCGGTGTTGGGGATTGGCAGGGGCTACTACGACTATGGCTTGCTATGGGGAGGACCCACCTACATCTCCTTGGTCCCACTTGTTAAGTCTCCCACCCTTTCGATTTCGTGGTTGACTAGTTTTCAGGTCCCATAGCTTGATTTATTCCCCGCGGAGTTTTTTTTGAGTTCTATTCTCCTATTTTTGTCTCTTTTTCATGTTTAATTACCTTCCTCATGTCCTTAGCCATGTCCAAGCCTCTCACACGCTTCAACCGCCTCAATTTGGTGTTTCAAATTCATCATTTTGGGCTTTATATGGGTTGGTCAACGGGTGAACACCCTTGCGTTGACGGGGCCATGTTGACGTAGTGACTGCGTATACATAGCCCTGTCAACGTAGTGCCTAACCCCTATATATACCTTGCCGCAATTTACCATTTTACATCATTTGGAGTCCAACTTGAGGGGAGTTTAGGCACCACGGCTTGAGGTCACCCTGACCCAAGCCTGCCTTGATGCTATCACGCCATGTGAGGTGTAACAAATGGTCCTCCAAGAGCTAAATTTTGGACCATTCCTCAAGCACGTGCCAAAAGATGTGAGGCTCCAACTGCAGAACTCTCCAATGTGGCCAATCATCAGAACCATTGGTGAATGGTACTTAGGAGAAACTTATCTCTTCTGGACGAATCAGCAACTAGGGTCTAGAGTAAGAATTAGAGACATTTATGTCTCTTACTTTTCGAAGGTGATAACACAAGCTCTGGGGTTGCTTAAAACTGGGACAGATGTGGTAGAAATTCCAAAATAGGTCGATCCAGAGGTAAAGGTGCAATGGACCCAATGGTGCAATGGGGTAGAGCGCAAGGAATTTGGCTCCCTAACCACGGTGGAGAGAGTGTACTCCAAAATCACGTCTTACCACCTACACCCAACGGTGAGACCCAACAAAATCACAGCCTTCTCCGCTCGTGTGTGTGCTACCTTGAGTGGGAAATTTCCCATGATTCTTCCACAGCTATTATTTATGGAGATTGAAAAAAGGTTTGCTAAGAACGAACATTGAAGACGAGCTCTCCAATTTCCCTGCCTAATCCAAAAATTATGCAAACGAGCAGGGATAGCATGATATTCCAATGATATAATTTGACGCATCCCAATTGCCTCGTGGCGAGAGATGATGAAAGAAAAAACTCCTGCCGCCACATAGACAAAGGAGGTGTAGCAACCACCTCCACCACCTACACAAACAACACAGTCGGGCTCGCAAAACAAAGCAGAATACATCTGTGAGATTTGGGAAATGCTCTTGAGCTAGCAAGAGCAATCCGACAGGACTGGTGTAGGAGAAGACTCTTCGGTCTATCGCCCTACCATGAGCCACCTAGAGAAAGTGGCTCAATCAATTAGCTTGCTTGAAAGGGTAGGGCCAATATTCTCCCCTGCTCAAGCACAAGTTCCAACCAAAACAGACCCAAGCATCCAAGATGTATCAACATCAACCCAACAGTTATTCCCCGAAATATTAGGGAATGCTGCTACCTTCTCAGTCTACTTGGAAGATGGTGAAGGGGCAACAGTCTTGGTGATGTAGCACCAGGGACAAGAAGTTGCAACCAAAATGGTTGTTGACATAATTGCTACTGCTTTCAATGCACCAATAGCACCTCTACCAAACATTCATGGACTATAAGATGTACAGGTGTCTACTGGAAGTTCATGTAGCTAGATTAACGCAGCCCAACATGAAGAGCTATTGGACCGATTGGTGGGAATTGGGCAACTGCTTTCGAATGTCTTCGACCTTTTGGATAACATTATTGCTATCCAGTTGGAGCTGTTCTCGGCAAGGGGTAAGAGCTTTGTTTTGGAAGGACAACTTGAAGCTACTCAAGTCACTTATTAGCGCTTGGTAACTAAGGTAGCCCAATTAAGAGCCCAACTTACTGATCCAGCCATCCTCAACCATGAAATAACTAGAGATGAAGCTTTTCAACAACTTCATCTTAAACTTCAGGTTGTTGAGGATGTGTAGGAGACAACGATCCTCGACAAGTCCATAGCAGACACCCGAGCATATCACTTAGAGAAGGACTTGGCAGAGGTTAGCCAGGAGAACATGCAGCTGACCGTGGAAGTTCATCGCCTACGCAATGTTGGTATAGAGAACGAACACATGAAAGATTTTATCCACCAACAGCAGGAGGAGCTAGCTAGGGTGAACGCTGACATAAGAAGGTTGGCAGCTAAAAATTGAAATCTATCAATGGAGGAGGTTCCAGCATTGCAACAGAAGTTTGCAATCGAGATTTCCACTTGGAAAAATGAGGCCCTGAAATTTGAAAAAATCAAAAGTCATTACAGGGACCAAGTGGGATTGGAGAAGGAGGTAAATGAAAAGCACATTCAAGTTGCCAAAGCCAAGATGAACTAAGCGCTCCAGCAGCTCTGAGAGGGAGGCGATGTATGGTCATCTATCTTCGATGGATTGAACGCCTATAATAAAGTAGAAATCCGTCTGAAGGAGCTGTAGATTGAGGAAATGACAGAATACATGGAGTTGGCCAACCTTCAATATGAGAAACTATCTATGCTCATAACCGGGAGACCGTGGTCAGAGTTAGAAAAGTAAGTGGCTGCCTCATATTCCTTATACGAGGGAGAGTTCTAGGTGCACAAGGTAACAAAATAGAAGCTGGCAACATCAAACGTAGAACTCAAGGTCCTCCACCCAAGCTTTGAAGGACAACGTATAGTCGCAGAGGACCTGGCCTGAAGAATGAATGACTACCAGTAGCTGTAGGCATCAATCTGAGCATTTGACATTGAACACAAGCAATTCGTAGCCTGGTTTTTCAACTTAAAAGAACTCTTTCCGGTGTTGCCATGCCCTTGGGAAGTTCCAACTCTAGCACACATTAGAGAAGCTTCCTAGACCGTGAACAATCCCAGAAGAAAAGAAGAAAAGATAAGGGCTCTCTTGGAGGCTTTCTGCTAGCCTCCAAAAGTTGCAACTGTCACAGGGCAACCGTCATTCGCGCCGTCACCCATGCATGGGCCAAAGGCTGGAGAAGGTTCATTAGAACCACCATCCCCAGGGATGGTGTAATCTTCTCTAGCAATTTTGTGCATCATCCTACAAAGTAGAGGCTCTACGACCAGCGAGGTGTTCAATTTTGTCTCTAAACATCGTCATTTTTGAAATTTGTCGTCCTCTATAACTCGAGCACTTGGTCAATTTCATGTTGTGTCATGTGTGTGTTTAAGTTATGTGTGTTGTAAATAAGAATCCATACTTTCCAATTTGTAAAGTAACTCATGGATGAGTTTTTGCTTAGTCATGGGGGTATGATGAAGTGTCATTGAGTCATTGCGTTAACTAGGCCACGTATACGCAGCCATGTCGACGTGGGCTCGTCGACGTAGCCTTCCTGCATCGACGTAGCCCCGTTTATGTAGTCGCCTATTTCGGCCTATAAATAAGAGGGCCTTCCACCTCATTTAGGCATCTTTCAATTAGTTGTAGCGAAGCTCTTGCAGTTTGTTCCTATAGGAGATAGAATATTTTCCAAATGCCCGCAACAGGTGTAAGAAAAGTGATCGGCTCTTTATTCGAGCATTGATGTATCTGAGCCCATTGGCGTGACGGAAATAAAGACAAACTATTCAAGCATTCCTTGTAGCATTTGGACTTAGCTATTTTATGTATTTAGTAGTTTAATCTATTTATGCTTTGTTAGTTACATGTTAATTACTTAAGTTTCTATTATTATTATTTTAATCTCTAGTTTTCATTCGTAGTTCGTAAAGACCATAAGTACGACCATCTCGAACGTAAATCAAACACTTGGTAAACCCAGTGACGCTTAACATCTAGTAGCCCAGAAGTGTTAGGAGATGCTCAAAATGTGCTCAGAAGATGGAACCGGATACTTATGCTAGGAATAGTTAGAATACAAGATAGGATAATCAGAGATTAGATAATAGTTTATTCCCTACCTTTTATACCTTAAATTAGCCGCCAAAAGATATGAAAAAAGCTATAAAAATCATTAGCCTTAATCTCACTTAACCCTCGTAAATGGAACATAACAAGTGAGATTAGGAAGAAAATGACCGTTCTAATTCAAGGTTTCACTGGTTAGAAGTTTGGTGTATGTTACAGTCTACAAAATTCGACCGGGTCGTGTGTGAATGCCCATGATTCGTATATTTGGGCGTAGGGATACCTAGCCGCTCATCATCATGCCTGAAGGTCCCCTCTAACTAAGGCCCTTTCTCACTTCATGCTTCTTTTTTCTTCTTTTTAAGGAATGATGGTTGTTCTATGGGAGTACTCTTGTGTCTTGAGGTGGTGGATTGATCTTGGAGTGGCGATGCAAAGTCACTGAAAGCAGTTGATTTTGGTCTAGACTAAAGATGGATCTTCTTAGGTCATCTAAACACAAATACACAAGGGACTTACTATGACCTTGATGAGAGCAGTTACTCTAGTAGTTATTCTAATTATTAGAGCAGTTACTTTAGCAGTTACTCAAATTATTAGAGTGGTTACTCTAGCGGTTACTCTAGTAGTTATTTTTATTATTAGAGTGGTTACTCTAGTACTTATTTTAATTATTAGAGTAGTTACTCTAGTAGTTTCTTTAGTAGTTATACTAATTGTTAGAGTGGTTACTCTAATTATTAGAGTAGTTGCTCCCAAGCCTATAAATATAGTGCCCAAGCGTACAATTGAAAAAAGTCTTTGAGCAGTCAAGTAGTGAAACTTTTGTAGTCTTTTTGAAAGTTAGAGTATTTTCCAAATGCCCGCAGCAAGAGGTCTAAGTGTGGATGGATCTTTATTCGAGCATTGTGTACTTGAGCACACCTTGTGTACGGTAATAAAGACAAGCTCTTTGATTCATCCTTGCAACACTTGAGATTTTTTTTCTTATGCATTTCTTTTATTTTATTTTCTTATGCATTTAGTTTATTTTATTTTATTTTATGCACTTTACATTTCTATTATTAGCATAGTAATTCATTTTGATCAATTAAGCAAATTGTTAAATTACACAAGCATGACCGCTTCGAGCATGCGTGTAATGCTTGGTAACCTAGTAACGATTAGCATTTGGTAATCCTAATAGTGTTGCACTGGTTTAGGATGTGTACGATAAGTCGAAATGGATTCTTGTGTTAGGATTAGTTAGAACTTAGTTAATGAGTAGTTAAGTTAAATTAGTCACCTAGTTATCTCTCTCTTTCCCTATTAGCATAGGACATAAAAACATAAAAGATATAAAAATTATATGCCTCAAGCTTACTTAACCATACAATCATGACACACAAGTAAGTTTGGGAAGACAACAATCAATCAACCCGTTCTTGTTTCACAAGGGTGCATAAGCACTTAGTCATTGGAATTCGACCACATCGTGCATGAAATGCTTGTATTCGTATAGTTGAGCGTAGGGGTACCTTGGTGCTCATCATTGGCACTGTTGCCGGGGACTTAGTTGTTTGTGTGCTAATTAGAACATAGGAAATCATTCACATCATTGGAACAAATGCTTAGGATTAATTGAGAAAATAATAAACAAGAATACATTGCACACTGAACAAACAAGTATGTCTTCTTCTTTGTACGAAAGTGCCTCACCACCTAGGTCTGAAACAGGAAACAATCGGTGGCATAATACACATGACATTGATCCGCTAGTCCCTCAACAAGTTTGAGTGGTATATATTCATCCCAATGAGTATATACTAGACTTCACCTTTATCCTCCATCAAGATGAACAACTGCGTTGGTGAGACTTAGAAGGTAACATAGTGTTACCTCCCTGATGAGTGGCGAGGTACCCCTACACTCAACCATACAAAACGAGCGTCGCACGCGCGATCCGGTCGAACTCCGCAGATGGACTAGTTGTGGCACCTAGATAGTTAGCCTTAGGTCGCAGTTCGCTGTCTTCCCATCCAGACTAGCTTTGCATATGTCACGTATGGTTTAGTCTAGATGAGGTGTATGATGTGTTCTAATCTAATGCTACTGCTGAAGGTAGTGGAAAATAATATTAACTAATTCTAAGCTAAGAGGAAAATGTAAGAAAATCTAATCTAGCCTAAGTGTGACGAGCAACCAATTCCTTGATCAACTGTACACATCTTGGACCTCGTGCACAACTGCCACTGGGACTACCAAGCATAGGCCTAGGTACGCCACTGGGATTACCAAGCGCAGACCCCAAATACGCCACTGGGTTACCAAGCGTAGATCCCCCTAGCTACACCACTGGGCTACCAAGCAGTCACACTTAAATGCTCGTAATCAAGTCGAACTCGTTCCGCTTCTAGGAGTTTAGGGTTGAGAGACTAATCGCGATAAGTAACCGATTCCTTAACTAGCCGTACACACCCGTAGATGCTCGTAGTCAAGTCGTACTTACACCGCGCTATGAAAGCAATAAATAACATGAAATAAATAACAATAAATAAACTAAGTGAATGCTGCAATGATGAAGTAATCTCGATCTTTATTGCCAGTCATGTGCGTGTCCAAGTACGGCACACTCGAATAAAGACACCGTACAATCACATTCACCACACTACGGGCAGACACGGGAAAATTCTAACTCTGGAGGGATCAAACTGCCAGAGCTTCGCTACCTAAAACTGGGATGGAAATGAGGGATAGCCGCCTCTTATTTATAGGAATTACAGCTGGCTGCGATATCGCGTACGCGATATCGCAGGGAAGGACGCGATATCGTGTACGCGATATCGCATCGAACGTGATATCGCGGCCGACGCAGACCGCGTCTCATCACTCCCGATCGTTCAGTCCTAAGCATGCTTCTTCATGACCTCACATGAATTGGCATGCTGCACTTACATGTAGAATACGTTGTGCAAGACCATGACTCAAGAGAATATCATCCTACGGAGGCACAACATCAAAGGGATTTGCAATAGGAGAGACATCATAAGTCTTTGAAGGATAAGTGGTCACAAGATGTCCCACATGTCTTAAGCGAAAATGAGGGTGGTGAACCTGCCTCAGGTAGTCGCCTACACAACAATGGTCCTCCCCTTGACATTGGCCAAAGGGTTGTGTATTAGAACTTTCATTCCACTATTCATAACCCAGGTTTTGATACCCATGGGCACAAAAGGTCTGAAAAAGGGACACAAACACATGATAAAGATGGACATTCTAATCGCAATTGCGATCGAGGCTGAGACCACTAAAGAGAAGGTGGAAGACACCATCATGGTGATGGTTTTCCTTCTTCTTTACCTTCATCATCTCCTTCAGTGTCTGGATGCAGTCATAAAGAAAAAGACCATGGGGATAAAGGTAGGCAAAGTGGAAGTCATAGACGAGACAACCAAGAAAGGGGATGAGGGCACTTTAGAGAGTTACAACATAGAAGAAGGGAGAGTAGGAAACAACGTAAGCATCATAGACACCATGGACGAGACGATCCTCCTCACTACTCAAAGTATGTTAGACATAATTGAGGTTGTTAGAATTCCAACAAGGCATCAGAAAGATAGTAGGATCAAAAGGTTAGATATGAACAACATCCCACGATTTAAAGGGGGACACAACGTTGATCCTCAGAATCATTTACAAGCATTCCATGATGTGTATGCCTTAAAGAACATAGAAAAAGAATGGAAAAAACTTAATTTGTTCCCATGAACATTAGTTAAAGAAGCAGAAAGCTAGTATAGGTCTTTAGAACCGGAATCCATTCGTAGGTGGAGTACTATGTTAGAACTATTTAATGACAAGTACCAAACGTACTCCCAAGTGTCTAACTTGCGAAAGCAAATCCAAGGCTAGAAACAAGGAGGATATGAACCCTTGGATGCTGCCATGGGCTGATACTATGCACTGTTATATCATTGTCTTGGCCATACTTATTCGCAAAGGGATCAGCTGCGCCATCTTGAGGATGGGCTTAGGCATGAAATGAAAAGAACCCTTGGGACTTATGCCCAAGGAAGACTATCTGAGGTTAGGTCCCATCAAATTCAAAGACTATTGGAGCAAGTTGCTAAGGAAGAAGGTGAGCTAAAAAAGAGAGAAAGTGCGGAAGAGTATAACCAAGATCCTTCCCTTCAGAAGAGGGGAGTAAGATTTTGTGAGGATGAAAAAGAGTCACCACTCAAAGATATGGTGAATAGGAAAACTTTGCCTATCCAAAAGATGACATCAAAAGTTTCAGCAAAGGTAGAAGAAATGTGGGATTCCCTATATAATAGATTTCAAACTATTCTTAAAATAGTAGAGGAGTCTAGAGAGTAAGGTTGTGAGAAAAGGAAAAAGAAAGAGGCTAAACATGCATGTAGCAAGGGTAAGGGCAAAGTTGTCATCATTGAAGAGGTTGTGGATTCGGAAACAGAAAATGATACTGGATGTGAGATATGTCAATATGACCATCCTAAGGGATGTTGCCCTATAATCTCACATCTGCAGGAGTCTGGGGTGTATGCACTCTACCCACGATTAAACAAAAGGAAAACACATCGAAGGTTACCTTATCCCCAAGGTAACCCAAGATAGTTCCACAAACCCTTAATGTATTATCCAAGTGGAACTCCACCACAACCGATTGAGTAATATCAATAGTGGTAATACCCACAATCATGGGGAATGCCACCACCAAGGCAACAGTATCGTTGTCGACAACTTGATCCATATGGATATTACATGCAGTATCCAGTCTCCCCACATGACTCTACTGGTCACATCACTCCTCAAGCTCACTAACAAGCCCACGAGTATTATGGGACTCCCTCTTCTAGGGGTGATATTCTACAAGCATATCATCCTTCTCATCCAACTACATCTCTTCCACCAATGGCTCCATTAGCACCTACTCCAGCTGATGAGACCTGAATTGCTCATAGTACTGATAGTCGTGATATCACAGCCCTGTTGTATTAGTTGCTGTGATATCACCACCCTGTTGTATCAGAGTTGCGATATCGCATAGGCCGCGATATCGCGTACGCGATATCGCAGCTGACGCGATATCGCATCCTTCCCTACGATATCGCATATGCGATATCGCAGTCCGCGATATCGCAGTCCGTCGCCATGTCTATAAATAAGAGGCGGCTCTCCCTTGTTGGGGATCCCAGTTTTAGTGTAGCGAAGCTCTGGCAGTTT
>MNCI01002250.1:390665-435748 GCA_015680685.1 Gnetum montanum
ATTTAAGTGTGACTGCTTAGTAGCCCAGTGGTGTAGCTAGGGGGATCTACGCTTGGTAACCTAGTGGCGTATTTGGGGTCTGCGCTTGGTAAGCCCAATGGCGTACCTAGGCCTATGCTTGGTAGTCCCAGTGGCAGTCATGCACAAAGTCCAAGATGTGTATGGTTGATCAAGGAATCGGTTGCTCGTTGCACTTAGGCTAGATCAGATTTTCTTACCCTTTTCCTCTTAGCTTAGATTTAGTTAAATATTCTTTTCCATTGCCTTTAGGAGTAGAGTAGATTAGGAAACACATCATACACCTCATCTAGACTAAACCATACGTGACATATGCAAAACTAGTCTAGGTGGGAAGATAGCGAACTGCGACCTAAGGCTAACTATCTAGGTGCTACAACTAGTCCATCTGCGGAGTTCGACTGGATCGCGCGTGCGACGCTCGTTTCGTATGGTTGAATGTAGGGGTACCTCGCCACTCATCACCAGCTATGCAGAGTGAAATCCCTACCCAACTGCAGAACGTAATGCCATAAGGGCTGTTAACTCTCAACCTACTGTTGGTTCCAACAACCACACGAAGAAAAGACCTTTCTTTATAACCAACAGTCCTACCAAGCCCTTGCAATCACAAGTGGTTGATTCCTTAGACATCTCAATATCAATCAAAAATTCAGAGCCTCCTACAACTCAACCACCACAGTCAATGCGTACGATCATGTTAACACATTTTGTCACCAATTGGATCAAAGATGAACACCTTCCCAAGAAATTCTCTAATCCTAGGAGTCCTCTAATATACTTACAAATCATAGGAAATGTGCTATGGAAGGCTCTTTTGGATTCAGGTTCTGGTGTCAACTTGATTTCTCAAGAAATGTACAAGGCTTGGAACCTACCTGCATTGAAAAAAAGAAACATCCATCTAGAGTTGGCCAACCTGTCCATCACTATCTTATTGGGATTGGTGGAAGACATTGTTACCACTATTTTTGGGTGGTCGTATCCAGTTGACTTCCTAGTGATTCAGGTGAACAACAGTAAGGGGGACTTTCGAATCATAATGAAAAGAGCATGGCTAAGCACCATCGACGCATGCTTAGGAATCCATGATCTTTCCCTAAAAATATCAATAGAAAATACATTTAGAAAGATCAAGAAGAAGAAAGTTCTGTGCATCACATATAGTAACACAAGGTGTAATTACATGCAGAGGTCATGGTTTATGCAAAGTTTAATATTGTGTGCATGCAATTAGTGTGCACAAGTGATCAACATACGAAGATACCTGTATGCAACAGCCACACAACAGGAAGGCACCTAGTGGCTGACAGTTGATCAAGAAAGCAATTCACTCATATGCATGGAACCAACTGAGGGTTTGACTTGTGCTTACATCGATAGCATAGACACATTAGAGCAAGTCCACCACCAACCTCCAAGTCTTAACCTTAAAAATGTCAATTAGGGGAAGTTGGAAATCCCTGAGAAATTTAAGCAGGAGCCCCTCAAGCTGAAACCATTTCCCACCAGTACGGAATGCACATTCCTTAAAAACGGAAAACTAGTAATTATCAACACTAAGCTTGCTCCCCAATAGAAAGAAGAATTTCTGAAGGTAATCAATAGATGGTCAAAAGCCTTCACTTGGTCATATCCCAAATTAACTGGAATAGATCCTAGGATATGCCAACATAGGATTTACACTAACCCCTCCATGAAGCCTCGAAGATAACCGCAGAGGCATTTGAACCCAACACTCAAGGAAGTAGTCAAGGAAGAAATTGAATAGCTTCTCAAGGTTGGGTTCATATACCCCATTGCTAATAGCAAATGGGTTAGCCCCTTAGTTATTATGCCTAAAAAGGGAGGCAAATGGAGGATGTGCATAGATTTTAGGCTACTAAATGTGAAAACATTCAAAGATCACTTTTCATTGCCATTTTTTGACCAAGTCTTAGACACCATTTTAGGGCATCGCTACTAAAGTTTTCTAGATGAATATAGCAAATATAATCAAATATGAATAGCCCCAAAAGACCAAGCCAAGACTATGTTGACTAGTCCTTGGGGAATGTTTACATACAAATAGATGTTTGACTTGTGTAATGCTCCTGCAACATTTCAACAACTAGTTCTAAGCATCTTCCAACAGTAGATAGGAAATGGTGTAGAAGTCTTTATGGATGATTTATCCACCTATGGAGCAAACTTTGATCAAGCCTTGGACTGGTTAGAGAAAGTGTTAAAAAGATGTGTAGAAATCCATTTGAGGCTCAACTGGCAGAAAAGCCATTTGATGGTCCAAGAAGGTGTAGTACTAGGGCACAAAATCTCACACATAGGGATAGAGGTAGACCTTGAGAAAATCAAAGTTATCCAAGGAATTACCCATGAATCAGAAATTGTCAAAGATATTCAATCATTCCTTGGAGATACTGGCTACTATAGGAGATTTATTGAGGACTTTTCAAAGGTTTCCAAACCATTGGTGGAATTAACGAAAAAGGATGTACCTTTCTAGTGGACGAGGGAATGCGAATTAGCTTTTCAAACTCTAAAATAGAAGCTAGTAGAAATACCCATTCTACAAGCTCTTGACTGATCCAAACCATTCCATATCATGACTGACGTGTCCAACTATGCCTTAGGAGCTCTACTTACATAGTTAGATGACCAAAAGCGTTCTTATTACATCCACTATGCAAGTAGAAGTATCGTTAGTACACAACTTAACTACACTACCACAATGAAAGAATTAATGCCTGTAGTGTTTGCACTAGAAATGTTTAGACACTATGTATTGGGATATAAAGTATATATACATACAAATCATAGTGTAATAAGGTTCCTCATGAATAAGCCAATGGTAAGCCCTCGTATCATACGATGGCTTGTAATCATACAAGAGTTTGATCTTATGATGATCGATCGTAAAGGCACCGAGAACGTAGTTGCTGATCATTTATCTCGGTTGCAATGGTACAATAAAGAGGACGAGTATCACATTTTTGATTATTTTCTTGATAAATTCCTCTTTTCTGGTGTAGTGAATAATCAATCACCCATGGAGACAAACTGGTATAGTAGCATTCTTGCCTATCTCCTCACCTAACAAATACCACAAGAGTTAAAACTTAAGAAGAAATAACAGTTTCTTCACCGAGCCAAGTACTTCATGGAAATCAATGGGAAACTTTACAAAGTGTGTTCTGATGGCTTGGTTCGATGGTGTGTTCCTGATATAGATCAACTGCGAGTTCTCCAAGATGCTCATGAGGGTCCTTGTGGGGGTCATTACGCTAGGAGATAAACAACCATCAAGATCTTGCTTGCAGGATATTATTGGCCTACATTGTTCTAGGATACCCATCAATTCATCCAATCTTGTGAGCACTATCAACATGATGGGGGAATGACTGCTAGAATGGAGGGTCTACAACAATAGATCCAACCGTTAGAACCCTACAACATTTGGGGAATTGATTTTATGGGGCCAATTACACCAATGTCCAATGGAAAAGCCTATATCATTGTTGCTATTAATTACCTAACTAAGTGGGTAGAGCAGTTATTGTTAAGGATTGTACCTCATCTACAGCTGCATGATTTGTTCAAGAACAAATTGTAAATAGTTTTGGTGTGCCTCGTGCACTTATTTCAGACAATGGTACCCACTTAATAGGTGCAACTTTTTGGAAATTAATGCAACACTTAGGGGTTGAGCATAAATTGACTACACCATACCACACCCAAGCGAACGGTCAAGCAGAAGTCATCAACGGGGAGATTATGAAGATATTGACAAGAACCATTAGCAAGTTTAGGTGAGACTGGAGCACTAAACTAAACGATGCTCTTTGGGCGTACTGCTCCACATGGAAAATCCCTATAGGCTACTCTCCCTATGAGTTAGTGTACAGTAAATTACCAAGGCTTTCCATTCAAATTGAGCTCCTTACACTATCCATGGCATGTGACCTCAACCTTGACCTTGATCTAGCATAGAAACAACGGTTAGTAACCCTTAACTTGCTAGATGAAAACTGACTAGCTACACTATCATCTAACGAGTTGCACAAGGCATTCAATAAACAATGTCATGACCTAAGGATTAGGAAAGTTAAATATCAACCAGAAGATAAGGTTCTCTACAAGAATCCCACACATGTGCCACAATGTACTAAATTTCAAACACTGTGGGAAGGACCTTATAGTATTTATGCAACTTTTCCTTTAGGGGCCATGACAATATACAAACCTAAGAGTCCAGAAAAAAAACTGTTGGTCAACATACAACAAATCAAACCTTTCCATGAGCGTAGGATAGCCAGTACACATGCTACCACTCTTGATGGATAACCTTACTCACTATTTCAGATCTCCTCCTTCCAACTTAGTTGTGGGGGAGATGACCACCTATGCTAATCATTTTAGGCCCTTAGTTCTTTTTGAATTTTTGTTTTACACATTCTTTCAACTTTTCTTATTTTTGTTTTACACCATCGTTCATGTTTTTACTGTTTCTTTATTTGCTTGATTTACTTTTATTGTCATCTAATAAGTGCTCATGATGGTGGATTGAATTATATCATATTGATTGCTAATGTTTGATTTTTATTTTTGAATTATGATGCTGATATTAAGGTATGGTTCTTTTGGTAAAATAGGCAATGAGTCCACATCGTCTAGTCATCCATACAACTCTATGGTCTCCTTTGGCTTGGAACTGTACAGTCCCCTTTTTCTAAGTAAACTTATTAATGAATTGGTGGTTGGGTATTTTTCAAACCAAGGAAAGACTCAAAGGATGAAAAGGGCGTGACTTCAAGGGGATTCGATGCATTTGTGCTAGCCATTCTCTTGGGTGCTTGGATGCTTTTTCTTGGGTTTTCCGCTATTCTAACATTGTTCAAATATTAGGAAGCTGAGTAAATAAAAATAAGTCTTTGTATGGTGTGGTTCTCATGTAGAAACATCAAAGAGAAATAGAGAGAAAAAGGTGAGAATTCAAAGCACACCCCTTAGACATAATAAAGCAATATGGGCTACAAGCGTTGGTTATGACACTAGAAAGACATGTTACCCATGCCTGAAGGTTCCGTCTAACTAAGGCCCTTTCTGGCTTCTTGCTTCTCCATCTCTCTCCTTAGGATGGTGGTCACTCTTTGTGAAAGCATTCTTGTTGCCTCAATTGGATGGATTGGCCAATTGTATTGATACGAGGTCACTGAATGTGGTTGGTTTGAGTCTGGATTTGGGATGAGTTCTACTCAGTTATCTTAACCATGAAATACATAAGGGACTTTATACAACCTTGTTCTTGGGATTTCATTCCATTCTCTCCTCTCTATCTTTCTTCCCATTTTTCACCTCATTGCTGGTTTTATCATTAGTCTATTTTGGGTTGAGGCATTGTTTTTCTTTGGTGAATTCTTGTGGGTAAGTTTTTAACTCTTGCTTCCAAATGACATTCCTAGAGCCTATGGACTCTTTGGTTTATGGGTTTGTCAGGGCATAAAGGGCATGCGCCTAGTTTGGGGAGGATCCACTAGCATTTCTTTTTAGTGCAATTGTTAACTTCTTTTCCTTAAACATTTCTTGCAATCAATCATTTCTTGTTTCATCCCCATTCATGACATCCATTTTATTAGCGTTGTCGTTGATATTTTTTATCTTTCTTGTTCCTCATGTTTTTCCATCTTATAGCTACCGAAGGTTCACTCTTACTCGTGGGGGCCCTGGCACAAATTTTTCAAGTTTCTCCATTTTACTATTCACCTAACCCCTACATCTTGGGTAGTCACCTATGATAAATCTCTAAACCAGTTTATGCCATAACCAAAACTCAGCCAATAGGCTTCATATCGACGCAAGGTATCAATTGCATTTTGGTTTATCTATCCTTGCTCATTTGTGATTGTGTTGTGTGTGCAGATGGCAATCATACAAATAATGGACTAGGCTTGGAGGAAGCACTCAGGATGGATTGGATTTGGAGCATTCACGAAAGGAGCAAGTCTGGTGGCGTGGCTATGGATAAACAACAGAAGGTGCAATCTTAGCATTGGCAGCAACACACTTCATTTTCTTTCTTTCTCTTTCTCTACAAGCTGCCAAATAAAGGCTTGGATGTCATTTATGTACGAGTGTTCACCAAAATGGTCATGAACACTAATGTTGTAATATGCTTATTGATCCATTCACCAGGCATGTTGAGTCTGTCTTCCCATTCCACCATCAATTATCAATTAGTCAATAACCCCATACCTTCCCAATATTTTGTAAAGAACATATTTCTTTTCTTCTATACTCGAGGACGAGTTTTCATAGCAATTATTCTAATTATTAAAGCAGTTACTCTAGCGGTTACTCTAGCAGTTATTCTAATTATTAGAGTGGTTACTTTAGCGGTTGCTTGAGTAGTTATTCTAATTATTAAAGTGGTTACTCTAATTATTAGAGTAGTTGCTCCCAAGCCTATAAATATAGTGCCCATGCATACAATTGGAAGAAGTATTTGAGTAGTCAAGTGGTGAAACTCTTGTAGTCTATTTGAAAGTTAGAGTATTTTCCAAGTACCCATAGCAGGAGGTCTAAGTGTGGATGGATCTTTATTCAAGCATTGTGTACTTGAGCACACCTTGTGTATAGCAATAAAGACGAGCTCTTTGATTTATCCTTGCAGCACTTGAGATTTGTTTTCTTACGCATTTATTTTATTTTATTTTCTTATGCATTTATTTTATTTTATGCACTTTGCATTTCTGTTATTAGCACAATAATTCATTTTGATCAATTAAGCAAATCGTTAAATTACACAAGCACGACCGCTTTAAGCATGCATGTAATGCTTGGTAACCCAGTAACGATTAGCATTTAGTATTCCCAGTAGTGTTGCACTGGTTCAGAATGTATACGGCAAGTGGGAACAAATGCTTGTGTTAGGATTAGTTAGAACTTAGTTAATGAGTAGTTAAGTTAAATTAGTCACCTAGTTATCTCTCTCTTTCCATATTAGCACAAGACATAAAAACATAAAAGATATAAAAATCATATGCCTCAAGCTTACTTAACCATACAGTTGTGACATACAAGTAAGTTTGGGAAGACAATGATCAATAAACCCATCCTTGTTCCACAAGGGCGCATAAGCACTTAGTCCTTAGAATTCGATCAGATCGTGCGTGAAACGCTCGTATTTGTATGGTTAAGCATAGGGGTATCTTGCCGCTCATCAGACCTCAATTTGGAATTTCATTCCACGTTCTCCATCATCCATCTATGCTACCCATAACTCATCTCACTATCGATGTCCATGTTCTTAATTCAATGTCTTTGTCTAATGTACTTGAATTCTTTGATAAAATCTTCTAGGTTTTGGTTCTTAACTTCCATCAACCATTAATCGCCTATGGGGCCCATGGACTCCCTAGGTTGAGGTTATGCAAGGGCAAACAAAGCATGTGCTTGCTATGGGGAGGACCCACTTACATATCTCTTGGTTGGGTTCATTAACAACCATATCCTTAGGCATTCTTGCAATCAAAATCATTTGTACCCCCATCTTCTGTATCTGACCATGTGCTCCTATACGGATTTTCTTTAATTCACACATTCTCCATTAAATTTTTAAATTTTTGAGCTTTTAAAGACCCTCTTCAATGATTTAATCATATTCTTAGCTTTTCTAGAACTCCATGGACCCCAAATTCATTCAAAAATTCCTTGTATTTTTCAAGACATTCACATTTGAAAATTTTGTTTACAGACCTCATAAATGGGGCCTTGTCGATGGAGCCCATGCATATATAAGGCCCCATATATGTGGCTTCGTTGATATAGCACAAAAATAGTATAAATATGTGCAATCCCTCTTAGAAATTTTCACATTCGTCCATAAATGCCAAGGGAGTTTTTCAAGTTTTCAGAGCCTAGAGCCTTCCAGAGCCCATGACTTCCTAATTATTTATCCAAATCACTTCGTTCTTTGACCCTGTAGCTACCGAAGGTAAGCTCTTAGTCATGGGGGCTACAAATGTGCCATTTTTGATAGAAATTTTTTTGCCATTTTTCTAACTCCCACAAAGGTTTAACTAAAAAATCAACATTTAAACACCAAATTATAGAAGTTAAACCCTTCTAATGAGCTCTCATGACACTAATAATGAATATTAATTAATAAAATGAGAATAAAATAATCAATCTACCATGGTCCAACCATAGCCAAGTGTAACTAAGTAATGAGAAAGTTAAACTTTTGCTCATCTACCAAATCTCCTAGAACCCCACTTAGCGAGATGAGCATTATAGCTCCCAGTGATGGTTTTATGCTCTTCATCTTCCACCACATGTATACAAAATCTGTAGATGCATTATTCTCTTTGAAGATTAATCCATCTCCCTATTTCAATCAATATATAGTGACATCCCACATGAGTATGTATGATTGCCACCTTATTTTGTTTAGAAATAGCATTAGATAAATAAGCAGATATTTGTTTTTTATGGATGCTACATATTTGTTCCCATGTGCTTCAATGCCTTTTGTTCAATCCTTATTTTCATATCCTTAAATGTTAAATTTAAATCTCGATCTTCAGTATTCCATTTTTGGAAACATTTTTTTCCATCATTAAACCATCCTTTTCCTAAGTGACCTTAAACTTCTATGGTCAATATTTTATTTTTGGAGACATTTTTTCCCATCATTAAACCATCATTTTTTCATTAAACCATCATTTTTTCTGAGTTATCTTTTAAACTTCCGTGGATAGGTAGACACTAAGCCTAGTAAGCATCTTTTTATAAGACTATAGAAATTTTTGAAGAGTTGCAATTTTTATAGGCAACATATCTACTTATGTTAATAAAATATCAAACATAGTTTAGCTTCTACTTGGAACTCTTGCAATAAAAGTTGTTTTTGGACGTATTCCAAATATTTCCATTGCATTACAAGTAAATTGGTTCCTCAAGTTTCATAATTGTATAATAGAACTAGCCAAACAAGTTTATTGTACATTTTCTTATGAACATCCCATGCCCAAATCTATTCTTGTCTACATTTACTATAAACTAATATAAAGCATAGATACTATTTCAAACCCTCTAAGCAATACAATCTTGCCAAGAATGTCTATTTGAAACTGAGATGCCTAAATACTTATACAAGGAGACAATTTCCATTTTCTCTACTGAATATAAAAATCTTATGCAAAAGATCTTGTACCACACATCATCATTTTGGTTTTGCTAACATTAACTTTCATCAAAACCTTGAGACAATACAAAAATAATCTAAAATTTAATAATGATAAGGTATTAACTTAAATGTTTAATAAGTTATTAATACTAGCTGCAGCCGTGAGTACTAGAAAGATGAGATGAAAATGAGTGCCAGAAAGATGAGATGAAAAAGCGCGCACAACGTGGCAAGTTTTCAGACTCAAAAGCTTGTTGAATATGGAAACCTTTGAGGTCGATCATAAGAGCAGCCTTAAGATAATTCTGCCCTGATCATTAAAGGCGGTAGTAATGAAATGCGGGATCTTTGAGATCGTAAACATAACCACGGCATGTTTGGTAGCTTGAATAACTAGCGTCTGTGGATTCGGACCGTTTTAAATTAAAAAACATGTTTGATTTTATGGAAGTAAATCCATGGATTTAACCGTAAATCCGTAACCTGCCATATGCACGTTTTCCCTTGATTTTTTGATATTTGTCATGTAAGCTTCTCTGGACCAAACATCCCAACCGGCAGGCAGATTCAGGATTCAATATGCACGTTTTCCCTGGATTTTATGAATTCGATGTGAGGTTCAAAACCGGCAGGCAGATTCAGGATTCAATATGCACGTTTTCCCTGGATTTTCTGATATTTGTCAGAGTGTAAGCTTCTCTGGACCGAACATCACTATGAATTCGATGTGAGGTTCCAAGTTATGCAGATTCAGGATTGATATTCGTTAGATGGTTAATGTCTATGCGCGCGATTCCCAACAAAATCTCATGAAACCGTTCGCGGTGGATTCGGGTGGATTCGGGCACGCGTACAGAAAGCATGTCAAATCTGCATTGGGTACCTAAATTATAATTTTTCGTGCAATGGTGTCCCGATTTTCAACTCTTAACAGAACATTGTCGATTAAAATCTTACTTATTTTTACCTGCCAATCATGTTCAATCTTACCTCTTTTTCTGCAAATACTCTCCAAACACCTTATTTCTCTCTTCCAACTTTAAAATTACCTTGATGCGGTAGATGAGGTCTTTGCTTTTCCTGTCAAAGAATGAGTTGTTAGCCTTACAAAATGCGGTGTTAATCATCGTGAGCTTAAATTTTTCCAGGTTGGCTCTTGGTTCGGTAAGAATGCACTCACCTTATTTGCTTATTTGCACGTATGCCTTTTGAAGTTGCATGATCATAATTGAGTGAGCATATCTTGCGTGTTTGTATCAGAATTGTCTCACTTGTTATTTTCCGCTTCTTTCCCTCATTGCTGTAAAGATTTTTCTTCGTCTCTATTGTGATTTGTGAGCACGAAATCCACTTTTCTGCCCCTTCTGTCTACTCTTCCAATTTGCGTGCGAACACGTTCCTGTCTGCTCTTTAGTAGTGGATTTTCGTATCAATTGAGTTGCCTATTTTGCTTAGATTCACCTCCTTGATGATCTTTATTTTTCATTTTAGTTTATATAGATGATTTTAGAGAAAAGATTTTTATTTAGTGGATTGGTTTCGTATTTTTATTCATGGGCCATGGCCATCTCCTGTGGCCAATCATAAATGCACATAACCTGTAAGGGAAGAGAATCAGTTGGTTACAAAACTGTTGTCAAGCCTCTCTCCCTCTGCAAGTGCAAACAGAATAGTTGAAGCATACACTTGTTCAAAGTTCAAACAAAATTTGAGCACCATATCCTTCCCAAATCTTTCTGGGAAGCCCTAGTCAACATTTGCAATTAGAAAGATTTGGGAAGGAATCACAACCGTTACATGAAACCAGAGATGCAATATGAGATGTCCATGGCCCATGAATAAAAATACGAAACCAATCCGCTAAATAAAAATCTTTTCTCTAAAATCATCTGAATAAACTAAAACGAAAAGTAAAGATCATCAAAGAGGTAAATCTAAGCAAAATAGGCAACTCAATTGATACAAAAATCCACTAATATCCACTACTAAAGATTAGACATGAATATGTTCTCATGCAAACTAGAAGAGCAAGACGGAAGGGAAAGAAAAGCGGATTTCGTGCTCACGAATCACGATAGAGATGGAGAAAAATCTTTACAGCAACAAGGGAAGGAAGCGGAAAATAACAAGTGAGACAATTTTGATACAAACACGTAGGATATGCTCACTCAAAAGAAATATCATCCAAATTTTTTAAGAACCAAAACTAGAATTAAGGATCGAAGAAAACTGCTCGCAATGCGTGCCTATGCTCGGCAAGCTTCGGGCGGAAGAAAATGATCGATTTTCCAAGAAAGACGATGATTAAAAAAGATGAAAAGTATAAAATGATAGATGTGCAACACATTTTGTAAGGCTAACAACTCATTCTCTAACAAGGAAAAGCAAAGATCTAACAAGAAAAGCAAGGAAAAGCAAGTCTGAATCTAATAAGGCAAGTCTCCTACCTAGTCACCCAAAACAGACTAGGCAGACAAGACCCCCTTCATAAGGAGAAATGCTCATCTCCTCCTTCGTGCCTGCAAATGGAAAATTGAAGATGAAGCAAAGAATGTTGAAGCTGGAAGAGAGAAATAAGGCGTTTGGAAAGTCTACGGAAGCATCCAAATCCCTATCAATGGCGGAGTAGAGTGTCTGTCAATTTGCAGGAAAACAGGTAAGATTGGACGCAATTTGCAGAGAACAGGTAAGATTGGACGCAATCTGCAAGGAAACAGGTAAGATTGGACGCAATTTTCAAATAAAAATAGGTAAGATTTTAATCGACAATGAAAAATTATAATTTACGTACCCAATGCGAATTTTACCCGCTTCTGTGAGCGTGCCGGAATCCACTGCCAATGGTTCGTGAGATTTTCTTGGGAATCGCGAATCTCTGGGGCATAGCTTTTGATGTATCAAGGTAAGTTTAGCAGAAGTTGCTTTGAATCAAACATGCCCCTGTTTTTTGAGCACGAATCGGTGAGCTGGTATGGAAGGATGATGATAGAAGCCTTTGTCCCTGTATGAATCAGGAGTGCCAAATGACTCGGGGAAATCTCCATCCAGAGCCCTGATTATTAGACCCTCTTATTGCATTGTCAATGTCTCTTCCAATGAGTTTCTTGTCGAACTCTTTGGGGAAGGGAAGGTAAGAATTGGGTTCCTGAGGATCCATGATTCTCATGGATAGCAATTTCACATGTCTTAGAAAAGCAGATGACTGAATAAAACCAGGTCTTTGTGCAGGATCTGCATGCCCACATTTTGCAAGAAAATCTGCCAAAACAGATGGGCATGAACATGATGGGGCCAAAATGGGTCCCTGGCCCTGCAAGGGCTTCTTCTTAGTTAAAATGTGGTAGCAGATCATGCCGAAACTCTAGGCATGTGCCTTGAAACTCAGATCCACGGTTAGGGACTCTTCTGCATCAAGGACCTCTGGTGCCATCCAGCAGCAATCATGAGATGATTTTGATTTCGTCATGATGTTGGGGAAAATTTTTACCCTTCCATGACCCTCATCTCTGGTTTCTTTGATATTGCTTGGCTCAAACAAAATGCTACAAGCTCTCAAATCAAGATGCCTGATTCGCCCTGCAATCCCTCCTCCTCTTCCATGTTCAGCACCGCCGCTTCCTCCCTCAAGGAAAATCTCTCCCTTCACTCCCAAATCACCCACAAAACCAGTGCCGCAAAGACGACGACGACGACACTGAAACTGAACGTGAAGTTTTACGTTTTGTATGTAGATGACAAAACAGTTTTTCTTTTACCTGAATTTGAGGTCTTACTGTTAAGAGAAGTGTAACAGGTAAGACCGTAACAGTATTGTAGTCCACGTGATTTAATGGTCTTTTGAGGTACTTGACTTTGAACATTAAGTTTGCCATAGCCATATCCAGAGCTCTAGCTCACATTGACAATTTCACACAGATTGCAGAAACATAATCCTTGGTCTCAAAGCCGACACAAACAGCATCCTTTTGGACGAGAGGTTCACGCCCAACCTTTGTGGGTTTGGAGGCATTAAGCTTGCAAGGAGAGGGGCTCATGGAGAAGGCTTCACTAGACAGTTTTGGTGTGTTGCTGATGGAACTTTTATCAGGCACAAGAGGCACAGATATTCCAGTTACAGATTATTATTTGCTACATGAAACTCTTCGCAGGTGTGGCTCTGAAACTGCCCCGCTCAACTTCATTGATAATGGCTTGAAAGGGGATGTAACACAAAGAGAAGCTGTGAACATGATCAATTTGGGTTTGTGGTATCTCATGAAAGACCCATTAACAAGACCCACCTTGAGCAAAATACTTGTGGTTTTGGGGAGCCTGAAAGCCATTAGCCTCCCTGCCCTTGGTCATATTGAGGTCCTTCCTCCTCCTCTGGCTACGCACCATTCTTGCTGATCGTGATTATATATCCAGAGCTTTTACATTTTTACTAGGTTCACCCAGAGAAAACGTAGCGAAATATATATAGCACGTTAGGTGCATGGTTATTTCTATCGAATGGGCAATACTTTTACAGAGTTTTACCTTTCTGTATTAAGTTCAATACCCATCATAACTTGTTCCATCTCCTTCAAGTGAGGTTAAGCATAGGTTTCACCTGTACAGTTTATCATGTGGTTTGTTTATAAGATCGCCGTGTTTATGTTATTTTATTCCTCGTGTGCTCCTCATTGCCGATACCTCGACATAGCAAAGGCCTACTTTATTCAACTTTTAAAACATGCAGCTTTTTCAGAAACGCCCTAGAGATCTGAGATTGCCGAATTTTCTGGGGTAGGTCTCAACCTAAGTCACACCACACCGCACCAGTCTGTTCCAAAAGCAAAAGTTAAATTTATGTCAAACCTGCTTGTTGATATTGAACCATGGATGCTAATATATGTATAATTTATGTATTTTTTTTCTCCGTGACATTTGCCTTCTGGCAGTTTCTTCTTGACCGTAAGGACAAGAAGATTCTAGTTTGGCCTATAAAAGTTCCATTATAAGACATTGACATAGTTTATTTCTCATTTTTATGCATTGGAGGATGCGAAAAGATTCTGCCAGTCATTCATGCTTTCTAGCATAATTAAAGTAGGACATCACATCAGAAGGTGTAGGATGAACCTTTATGGATGCAGATTATTTTATTTTAACAAACTTGTCTTAGTCTCAGCGCTTGCAGCTTTAGCTAAATTCAAGTTTCACTAAAAGGAACTTATCATATTCAGCTTTAGGTTCAGATGGTAGACTATTTATAAATAATTTTTGAACCAGCTGATTTTACTGGCCAAGAAATGAAGAGTTGCTGAACATTTATATGAACTGGTTTTGGTCAACATCATACTTTGAACTAATTGATAGATTATCAATGATTTTACGAGCCAACAAACAGAGGATTGCTGCACATGGTGTGAACTGGCTTTACTGAACACCATATTATGGGTAGTTACGAAGTTGGATCTCTTTGTTCCTAAGTTTTGAGGATATCTCTGAATGATATCTAAAGAGCATGAATGAATGACTAGCAAGTCTTAATTTCTTCTTAATGACTAGCAAGTCTTAATTTCTTCTTATCCCTTCTTGGCATGACATGACTTACTCCTCCTTAGAAGCAAGAGGGCAACTCCTCAACGGAATGACCTTATAGGTTAATTTCATATGTTTTCAAAAGAAAATAAACCTTAATAATATGGTTTGAGATGTCATATATGATTATTTAACCATCAAATTTCAAGGGCATTTTCAGTTGTAGAGGAGAGTAAAGGAATCCAAGATAGAAGTAGGAAAGTTGACCTTTTGGAAGGCATTGAGGGGATGGTGATGGTTTGAAGTAGATTGTTAAGAAATGGCCTACTCTCTATCTTGACTTGAACTTTTTCATGTAATTTTATACATCAATGTGATATAGTTTATTGGGACAAGGCTAGGATGATGATAATGAATGTGATGTAATTTGTTGGTAAGATTTAGTACAAGCACTTTTAAGTTTCAAGTCCAATTCCAATTTTAGTAATATTTTTAAAAAATTATGTAAATCAATGGTTAAAATTGGATTCTTTTCATTATGTACCTACTACATGGATGTAATAAAATAATGCTTCCTTTTTATATGTGATTCTCTCTTGACAAATGTAAATAGAAATCACATAACATGGCTACTAAGAATTATTCTATAGCTTAAATGGTTTGTTTACAAACTAATAGGTTATGAGAAGTTCTTAAAATATTTCTTAATTAAAAGATTATATAGCTTATGAGTTGCAAGTAACAGGTTTGGTTGTAATAGATTTGACACACCATTATGTTTAATAATGAGGTGTTAGCATAGTGGTAAAGACTCTTGATTTGAAGGCTCCAAGTCATGGGTTTGATTTTGGTGGGCAATGCTAAGTTACATATCTTAGGGTATACCTATTATGCTTAACAAAAGTATTGTGAAATTTTGTATTGACTATATGTCCTAGAGATATGTTGATTAGTCAAGTTCCAACACCTCCCAAAATAGGCTAGAATAATAGATACATGGGGTTTATAGAGTAAGTTTATAAGATATTAGCTCTGCCTTAGGATACCTTAACCACCATTTGACATGATGATATATTATAAAAAATAATACCATAACCATAATTATTTTTGCCTTTATCCCTTTAGATTGGGATCATTCGTTAGGATAGTTAGGTGATAATTTTTTGGCTAGTTGTGTATTGGATGCCCACTTGAACACATATGTAGTGATGATTCCAGTTATAACTATAACTCATCACATTTCTTAAAATTTACTTTAATGGCCAAATAGAAACGTCAGAAATCTTTGAAATACAATATTTTGTTGTTGCAAAACAATAATTGAAATTTAAATAATTAGAGAACTTTAGCTAGTAAAAATGAAGTTAATTGGATAAAAATCATGCTACATCTCTATTGTATACCAACTTTGTGTTTATAAAAACTAATATTTTAGTAGATATGTTGTGACATGGATAGCTAAATCACAAAATATCATAACTAATTAACCAATAGTAATATACAAATAATTGTGTTACCAGTCATACATCATCATTATAATCCTAGCCTCATCCCAATAAAATGGGGTTGGCTATGAGGATTGGGAACTTAGAAGTGGGGGTTGAATAAGTTCCCCAATTTGCAATCAAACCAATCACACAAAACACACTAAAAATTACATGGTTCCCCAACTTGGGTAGTCCATACTTGGAGGGTAGATTCCTTACACACCTCTGGACTTTGTTTCTTCCAAATTGTGGTTTAGAGGACACCACAACCTTTACAAGCACTGAGCTCCCCATCGAAGTGTTTCATCACTCGAAACCACTCAACCCTACAAGGTCCCAACAAGCTCAAAATATGGTTTCAAGGATTCCAAGACCTTTACAAAATTGAGCTTCTCTCCGAAGTATTCTAACATTGCAAATCCACTTAATCCCAGAGCTCAATACAAATGCCTTCTCACAAGAAGCACATTAACCCCATAGGGCAACAAAGAAGAAGAAGGAAAAACAAGGAAAGAGTGTAACTCAAATTACAGGTCCTTATACTTTGAAGCATAGTACAAATAATCAATCAAATGATGTGACAATGAGGTACAAAAGTACAATAGAATATTCAATAATTGCCTTGATGTTAATGGTTCTTCTCTATTCCCAAGAATTTGGAGTCTTCTTATAGCTTCAAAGTTTTTGAAAACACCTCAAAATTCATGCAACAGCTACCCAATAGCTAATGTCAACATCTCCTTGAAAGTTGGGATGTCTACTTGAGTTCAACCTCAATTCTGGAGAGACATCTCCTTGAAGAATGGGAGGTCTCTTGCGAGACGTCTACTTTGCAATAGAGATGTCTTCTAAAAATAGAGATGTCTCTTCAACTTTTGGTTTCTTGAATTTTGAGGCTTCCTTCCATGAATTTTCCTTCTCCTCAAATCTTGAAGCTTGTTCATTTAACCCGTAGCCTTCATTTTCTTTCATACTTGTCCATGCTCTCATCTTGCCTATGTAGTCTCCATTTTGATACGTTGTTGTAGATTTCATTTCCTTGAGTTTCATTCATGAGCTGCAAGATTAACACACACACAAACAACCTATGTTCTCTAGTTTTCTTAAGGTTTTAACATACCAAAATGTCAACAAGCTATACATGAGTTCTTTTTCCCCATTCACTTTTATGAAGAGCTAGATATTTATTTATTTGCAATTTTTTTCAAATCATCTTCAATTAGGGGACTAGTATGCATCATAGGTAGGGAATGCCCTAGTATCTGTAAAATCTATATATATAAAAAAAACTCATCCATGGGATTTGACAAGGTTTTATAATCAATTGCCAACATAATGCTAACCGTTTTTCTTTTGTATCCAAGTTTGGAACCAATATTAATGGATTTTATACATATATCCTTCATCTCCTCATATTAATCGTAGGTTACAAGTTCAACTCCATTAGGCAATACTGAGTTATAAATCTTTTTTAAAAAATTTGTAAAAGAAATTTAGAAATTGGCCTGATACATCTAAAGGATTTTGGTGGACATAAGTAAAAACTTCAATTTTACTAATTACCAATGTAGTAAAAAAAACACACATCAAATGCATTTCATCCCATGTACATAACTTCTATATATAAATAAACATGTTCATTTCTCAATCAAGGGTATGAAAATGCAAGGTTGTGAGGATTGGCAAGGTATTAAAACACAAAAACATAAGGGAAGTATACTCAAACAAGTGACTTTAATCTAGTTGTCCATAAGTCACATGTTGTAGTCTATTTGATGATTTTTAATTTGATTGATTAATTTTACTATAAATGGGGCTATTGAAACTAAAACCAACATTTGAGCTGGTAGAAGAAAAACATCCTCTATCTTCAATTAAGGGACTTGTGGCTAAAAAACCCTCTTATATAAAGGCTTATTTGTAAATAAAGGTGTACTAGCTAGAGGAGAAACAAAGAAACCCTTGTAGCCTTTTCTCTTAGTTTGAATTGAAATAGGAAATGATCCTATATAGCCCTTTGAAAATCTACCAAGAGAACATAACATCATTGGTAAATTTAAGTACCATTTAAGAAATAATAATAATTGAGGGGATTCCTCTTCTATGAACCTTAGTCATGAAGCATTATTTGTCATTATAATATTTTTCTAGTATATTCATTACATTTTTTCTCTGTGCTACCCTACTATTAAGTGTGTTTGTGTTGTCGGCTAGATGAAGGTCTAGAAATCAAAATCCACCACAAGCACCATCATCATAATCATGGTGGTAAAGGACCCAGAATCCTTGAATAAGATAATAAACAACACTTATTCTGCGTTAGCAAAATATTTTATTAGGTTTCTTTGGTTTCTATCAAGGACGTGTATAAATTTAGAAGTAGTTATGCTGCATTAATGTTCCCCAGTTTCATGATATTTCCTCCAGAACTTAATCTTTCTAAAACATGTAAATTAGATTATGGACTCCCTTGTACATAATTTTTTTGCAAATCAAAAACATTTATATTTTCTTTATTGCATTTACATAAATATTTTATTGCTCTTGGCCATGTCATTGAATCTTGAAAAATTAGCATGAATTTTAAAATCTCACATATATAAATATTAAATCCCTAATTTTAAGAAGCAAGTATGCCACAACAAAAAGGCTATAAGATAGCACTATAGTAGTTAAACCAAATAGTTAAGCTTGGTGATATTGGATTTCATTAGTACATCACTATTTATCCTACAACATAATAATTAATACATAAACACTTAATTCTAGTATCAATAATATAGTGTTTTTTAGCTTACAAAAAAATTGCAAGTCAACTATGATAAACTATTTTTCAAAGACATTTACATTTTTCTTCATAGTAACAAGCTCTTTCTAAAGTTGATCATGTTCTAGCTATCATTGCAATATTTTTTTCTTTTTAATAGCTCTACAAAATTTAAAAATTTGATATGATAACATGGGCTATAAACAACAAAACACATGCAACAATAAAATAAGTTTACCTTACTAAAATTTGGTATTGCAAACATGAAAGAATAAGATAATTAAATTAAAAATGTGAAAAATAAAATAATTGTATTATTAGTAATATTTTAATTGAGCTATCTTCAACATCTAGAGCAACGTTCAAATAAACATTTAGATCCAAATTTGATTATTGTTGATGAGTGGCGAGGTGCCCCTACACTCAACCATATGAAACGAGCGTAGCACGTGCGATCCGGTCGAACTCCGTAGAATAAATGCCTAAACGCCCCATGGAACACTTGGGGTTAATCATTCATTGTCTTCCCAGACTTGTTGTTGTCACGGTGTATGGTTAAGTAAGTCCAAGGTATATGATTTTTATGGTCTTTTATGGTTTTATGTCTTCTATGCTAAGAGCAAAGGGTTGAGAAACTAGCTAACTCTAACTACGGACTAAGTCTAAATTAACTAGTGTTAGCATCTGTTCCCACTTACTGTACACACCCTGAACTATGCAACTGTGGCTACCAAACGCTAATCGTTACTAGGATCACCACATGTAAAGCACGTGCTCGAAGTGGTCATACTGAGGCACCTAATTAGCCAAAACGTGATGAGTAGTTGATTCCTTGACTAGCCGTACACATCCATAGATGCTCGTAATCAAGTCGTATTCATTCTGCATTCTAGGAGTTGAGGGTGAGAGAGACTAATCACGATGAGTAGACGATTCCTTGATTAGCCATACACATTCTTCAATGCTTGTAATCAAGTCGTACTCATGCCGTGCTAATGCAGGTAATAAATAACATGTAATAAATCCTATTCCATGTGCTGCAAGGTTTATCAACAAAGCTCGTCTTTATTACCGTACACAACTTGCGTTCAGGTACAAAGTTGCTCGAATAAAGATCCGTCCACTTGGGGACTCCTACTGCGGGCACATAGAAAATATTCTATCTCTGGAGTGATCAAACTACCAGAGTTTCCCTACTTTAAGCCTAGGATGAAAAATGAGGGGAGTGCCGCCTCTTATTGATAGATTTGGCGGCAGACCGCGATATTGCGTACGTGATATCTCAGGGGAAGACGCGATATCGCGTCTCATCATACCCCCATGACTGAATGAAAAGTCTTCCTTGAGTTCCTTACAATAATATCAGGAAGGTATGGAATTATTGAGGGGAATGGAACTAATGGGATGACATGTGAACGGATCATCATTACAAGACTTGACAAAATTGGTGTTCATGACAACAAGGGTGAACACCTTATTACAATGACATCAGGTCTTAGTTGGTAGTTGAGAAAGAGAGAGAGAAAGAAGTGTTGCTGCTACCAATGCCAAGATTTCACCTTTGTTGTCCATCCATAAGCACGTCATCGATCTTGCTCCTTGCATAGCTGGTTCAACGCTGATCCATTCCAAGTGTTTGCTCCAGATCCAATCCATTGTTGCATGTCCGCCATCTACACACACAACACAATCATATATTAGCAAGGGTAATTGAATCATCATGTAATTGATACCTTGCTTCGGTGTAGGTCCACTGGCTAGGTTGTGGTATGGCTGATATGGATTTGGGAATATATTAATGATGACTACCAAAGGTGTAGGGGTTAGGAAGAAAATCAAAAATTTTGGGGCTAGGAGAAAATCGAAAAAATCAAGCCCCATACCCCATGACTAATCATGAACCTCTGGTAGTGTTAGAATGGAGAAAGAAAAGGAGTAAGAAAGATAGATAAAAAAGAACAACTATGACATCAATGAAATGGATGTCAAGATGGAAATGAACAAAATAAAATTAATTGCAAAATGTTAAGGGAAAGAATTTAACTAATGCGCCAAATAGGAATGTCAGTGGGTCCTTCCTAAAGTAGGCTCATGCCCTTAATGCCCTGACAAACCCACATTCAAAGAGTCTGTAGGCCCTGGGAATGTCATTTGGAACAAGAGTTAAAGTCTTAACCACAAGAATTTACCAAAAAGAAAACAATGCATCAACTAAAATATATATACTAATGATACAACCGGAAATGAGGTGAATAATGGAGAGAAGGATGGAGAGAAGAGAATGGAATGGAATCCCAAGAACAAGGTGGTGTACAGCCCTTTGTGTTTTTGATGATTAATGTGACTTGACAAATCTCATTCCAACTCCGGCCTTAAACCAACCACATCTAGTGACTTCGCGTCAACGCATTCTGTTAAACCATCCACTTGGACAACAAGAATGCACTCTCCAAGAGCCACCACCATTCCGACAAAACAAAGAAGAGAATGGGAAGCGAGAAGGGCCTTAGTTAGAGGGAATACTTTGGGTTCCATAACCAGTGCTTGTAGCCCAAGTTTATTCGTCTAAGGGGTGTGCTTTGAATTCTCACTTTCTTTGTTCGTTTTTTTTGTTTTTTTGTTTTGTTTTGTGCTTTTATGTGTGAGAACCACACTATGCAAGAATTCTTTTTTTTATTGTCTCAGCTTCCGATAATTGGGTAACATTGGAACAGCAAGAAAACTTAAGAAGAAACATTCAAGCACCCAAGAGAATGACCAACACAAAAGCATCAAGTTCATTTGAAGTCACACCCTTTTCAATTCGTGAGTCCTTCCTTAGTTTGAGAAATGCCCAGTCATCGATTTGTTTAAGTTCTTATTAAGAAGGGACTGTACATTTCCAAGCCAAGAGAGACCATAGAAACTGGTGGATGGATGGATGAAGTGAACTCAGTGCCTGTCATATCAAAAGAAACATACCTTAGAATCAACATTGTGACTTAAAGGTAAAAACTAAACATTAGCAATCAATATGAAAATAGTTCATACCATCATTCTGAACACTTATTATGGGACAAACTTACATGGTGGAACACACACACACACACAAAAATTGGAAAAGTATAACGATGTTGTAAAACAAAAACTAGAAAAGTTAAAGAAATTTGTAAAATAAAAATGTGTAAAAAAAAATCGAAAAACAACTGAGGGTCTCATATGATCAGCATAGGTGGCCATCTTCCCCATCACTAAGTTGTAAGGGAGAGATCTGAAATAATGAGTGAGGTTGTCCACTGGTGGAGGTGTAACTTGCACTGGCTATTGCAGATTCACATAAAGGTTTTGTTTGTTGTACATTAACCAATAACCTTTTATTTGGGCTATCAGGCTTATATATCATCATGGCTCCATAGGGGAAGGTAGTATGAATAATATAAGGTCCTTCCCACAAGGTTTGAAACTTTGTACGTTGGGGTACATGCGTGGGGTTCCAGTAAAGGACCTTATCTCCTAGTTGGTACCTAAACCTTCAGATCCTTAAGTCATGACGTTGTTTACTGTGTGCCTTGTGTAACTCATTTAACTATAGTGCAACTAGTCTATTCTCGTCTAACACATTCAAAGTTGCTAACCATTGTTTTTATGCTAGGTCGAGATCCAGGTGAAGTTCACAAGCTGTGGACAGTGTATGGAGCTCATTCTGTATAGAGAGTTTTGGAAGTTTCCCGTACACTAGCTCATAGGGAGAATATCCTGTAGGGAGCTTCCAAGTGGAACGATACGCCCAAAGAGCATCGTTCAGTTTCATGCTCCAGTCTCACTTGAATTTGCTAATTGTTCGTGTTAATATTCTTGTAATCTCCCTATTAGTAACCTTGGCTTGACCATTAGCCTGAGGGTGGTAATGTGTGGTTATTTTATGCTCAACCCCTAAGTGTTGCATTAGTTTCCAAAAGGTTGCACCTGTAAAATGTGTTCCATTATCAGAAATGAGAGCATGTGGCACACCAAACCTGTTAACGATTATTTGTTGTACAAATCGTGCAGCTGTAGATGATGTGCAATCTGTTATAGTGGCTGCTTCAGCCCATTTGGTTAAGTAATCAACAACAACGATTATATATGCTTTTTCGTTGGACATTGGTGTAATCGGTCCCATAAAATCTATTCCCCAGATATTGAAGGGTTCTAAAGGTTGAATCCATTGTTGCGAACCCTTCATTCTAGCAGTCATTCCCCCATCACGTTGGCAGTGCTCACAGGATTGGATAAAATGATGGGCATCCTGAAATAATGTTGGCCAATAATATTCTGCAAGCAGGACCTTAGTAACCGCTCGTCTCCCAGCATAATGACCCCCATAGGGGCCCTCATGAGCATCCTGGAGAACTTTTAATTGATCTTGATCAGGCACACACCATCGAGCCAAGCCATTAGGGTAGAATTTATAAAGTTGTCCCTTGATTTCCATGAAGTACTTGGTTTTGTGAAGAAACTGTTGTTTCTTCCTAAAGTCCAACTCCTGTGGTATTTTTTGGGAAGTGAGATAGGTAAGAATGCTACTATACCAATTTATTTCTATGGGTTGATTATTTACTACACCAGCAAAGAGGGTTTCATCAAGAAAATGCTTAGCTATAGCATATTCATCCTCTTTGTTGTCCCACCACAACCGAGATAGGTGATCGGTGACTACATTCTCGATGCCTTTGTGGTCTACTATGGTTAAGTTGAACTCTTGAAGAATTACCAACCAACGCATAATACATGGGCTAACCATTGGCTTGTTCATAAGGAACCTAATTGCACTATGATCTGTATGGATGTATACTTTGTAACCCAATACATAGTGCCTAAATTTATCCAGTGTAAACACTACAGCCATTAATTCCTTTTCTGTAGTTGTGTAGTTAAGTTGTGCACTGGTGATACTTTTACTAGCACAATGGATGTAATAAGGTCATTTTTGTTCATCTAATTGTGTCAGTACAACTCCTAATGCGTAGTTAGATGCATTGGTCATGATATGTGAAACACCACAAAATTTCAAGCTTAGTACTTTTCCAAAAAGAATCAAGCTAAGTCACGATGCTTCCCAACATGACTAAAGCTTGAGGACCCCACAAACAACTTCAAGCAGAGTCGAACTCAATGAGGAGTAGTTCCTTGAAACCCGTCGACGACCACGACAACATCTGCTATCAAACTTAGCAACTCCAGAGCTTAAAATACTTGGTTTACACTAAGTACATATTCTCAGTGTATACGCCCAGTGTATATGCCCCAGATTGCATCTACAGCATATAAGCCCAACGTAGACGTTCAGCGTATACGCCCAGCATAGACATCTAGCGTACACGCCCAGCGTACATGCCTCACATGTACGCTCAGTAGGTACGACTGATGTATACGTCCAGCATGTAATCTCTGAAGACGGCATGGAGACAGCACTGCAGAGCAAGACTTAGTATGAGGCATCAACTCATGAACAGAGCATCCACAGCGTATACGCCCACCTGATACCACGTATACGCCCGAAAAATGTAACATGTACACTTGTAAATTTTATTCTTTCGCACCCAGTCAACGCGCCACGTGTTGCCCAACCCGAGTCTAACGTCGAAACTTGTATAAAAACCCCAATTTTTCACTAGATCATGGCAGTTAGCAAAATTGGAGAACCAGAGCAGAAAACCTTGTACACTGGACTTCAACTCTGTACGCTGAGCATACAGCCTCTACGCTGTGCCTATAGTTTGAACCAGCCCATAGTCATCCCTGCATCCACCGGGGCAATTCATCCGCCTTGTGTCAAAGCCACAATTGCGTTAGATCGGTGCATTGTAATTCTCATTTTCAAATAGCATTGTTACATTTTCTTCCTAAAATCTGTTACAGTTTTGCATTAATTGTTGCATGTATGCTGTTTACGCTCTGCTTTACGCCTATTACGCCGTTTACATATAACCCAGCGTATAGCACCTCAGTGTACGTTTGGGGAAATCCTTGCCTGATTCGCGTGTGGACTACTCAAGGTACTCTGCCTTCGTTAACTCTAGCTCACCCTCAAGCGAAGGTAGGATCTTCTGTGCGTGTCTGGTGATCCCCTCGGTTTCTGTTTCCTTCCAGTCAGAGATCAACAATTTCAGACGATACAGAATTGGCGCTAGAAGGAGGGCCTGAGCCTAAAACTTACTATGCTTCAGAACTCCCAGCGTCTACGTTGCTCAGTCTAAAACTTACTATCTGTATACGCCCCAACATCTACGCTGTCAAGCGTCTGCGCTGCTAAGCTCACGCCAACTCTACCTACAAATTTCCAACGTCTACACTGCTGACCATACGTCGACTCTGTCTGTAAACTCCTCAGCGTCTACGCTGCTGAACATACGTTGTCCGCTATACGCTGTAGACCCTGTCTACGCTATACACTGACCCTGCACATTTTACGCTGTAGACTTTGTCTACGCTGCATACACAACTCTGTTTACGCTGCTAAAACACACGTTGCTCACTTTACATTGTAGACTTTGCCTATGCTACACACAAGACTCCATCTACGCTGTCTATGCTACCTCTAAGTTTACGCTGAACACCCTACGCCGTAAACACGCTTACGCTGCCGTCCGTATACGCTACGCTCTGCATGTTGTAAACCCTGTTTACGTTGTACACTGATGCTGTCTACGCTGCTTAGTGTATATGCTATACGCTCTATGCCGTAGACTCTCTACGCTGACACTATACGCTGTATACCTATACATTGTCTACGTTGTTATTATATGTTGGTCGTTGAAGCCTATACGCTGAGACCCAGTCTATACGCTGTGTGTCACGAACGTAGGTTTACGCTGCACTAAGTACTCTAATTCCATATGCCTTCACTGTGTCATATTCTCAGCTGTTCATCATGAACACTGCAAACACCACCGCTACAACCACCCAAATCACCGACATCGTAGGCACCATGGCTGTCCAACAGCCTGTGGTACAATCCACAGTGGGGCCTCGCCGGTCCCTTAGATTGCAAGGGAGGAACCCATCATCTAACATCATAACTCAAGACTAGTACAACTTCATATGCATGAAAATGCAAGCCAACTTAGCCGTGGACCGAGCCGAAATGGAAGTCAAGAGGTAATACGAACTTTTCTATAGGGGAGGACAAGAGTTCATTCCTTCCCTGTACAACATCATCCCTCTTCCAGAGCCTTACTCTGAGCTCATCACACAACTCCTCCTAACTCCTCCTGCAAAGGAGCCAGTCTCTAGATCAGCCTGTAGTAAATCCTCAACCGAAAGAGGAGGATGAGTTCGCAGCTCAATTCGAGCATGAAGACTCATACCACACCCGTAGGCCACAAACTTATATAAACCCGTTGTTTCACCCATTCACGGGTGAAACTATGTCCCTCCAGCCATTGAACATCACGCAAGCGCATGCGCCTCAACAAGACGTAGCCGCTCTCATCCCCATTCCTCCACCAACCGATGTTCAAGTCAACATGCTTCCCCTCACAATTCCTCCCGCAGCCACGGCACCCCCATTCTTACAAATGCAACCCCCTCAAAACAATGTAGGAGTGACCTTCCCACCTCGTGTGATCAGGATGCTGCATGTGATACCGACATCTACGTCTGCCCATTATATCCCCCAGGTCCAAACTCACGGAGCCCCTTTTACCGTTGTAACTCAACAAGTTCAGGGGATTCCTACACAAAACATGACCGGGCAACAGGCAGCGATTGGTGCTCAAAAATAGCAACCCCCTCACTACAACATGCCACCTCACATAATTCCACCGATCAATATCCCTCAATGACAACCACAGCAACAACCCCTTGCCTACAATATGCTGCCTCTGATACCACCCGCTATAAATATTCCACAAGTACAACCGCCAACTACACAGCTTTCAGCCTTCCAACCTACTATCCAACAATCTAATCTGTACACTGTACCACATCCCCAAGCTGCCACCTCACCTAGCACTCAAGACTGGGCAGATGCTAAAAAACTAATGTAAGAACTAACTGACAAGGTTAAACGCCTCAAAACAGCCGCTGACAGAGAGTTGAAGGTAGTGGACTTTTACCACGATGACCCCATCAACTCTTCCGTTATACCCCTAACCTTACCCAAAGGTGTATCATTGCCTACGCTAACTAAATACAACGGGGAGACAGACCCCAATGCTTACCTTATAACATTTAGACTAGAATGCGCATTACTTCAGGCATGGCCACATGCCATTTTGCGAGTGTTCCCTATGTCCCTCGCAGGGAGAGCACTTGATTGGTATCGGGCCTTGCCAAGAAACTCGATATTTTCTCTAGAGGAGTTGTTACATCAATTCGTTACTAGATTCAAGTATAACTTGAAACCTGAAGCAACACTCGACAGTCTTATATAGGTCAAACAAGCACCTTTAGAACCTGTACAAAAATTCATCCAAAGGTGGAGTGCTGCTCTTAATGAGCTCCACGAGCTGATCCCACAGACGTATCTGCTCACCATTCTAAAAGGGTCTGTCAATGACTTTTTCAAATCCAAGTTATATTACCTCAATGCGCGTAACCTCAATCAAGCCTTTGTACAGATTAAAAACATAGAGGAGGCGGCCCAAAAGAGCCACGACCTTGCGTATTTAGCCTTTAAGAATCAACACAGTAAAAAAGATAAAGAAAAGGCTAAAACAACTATAGCAGCGTTGGCAGAAACATAGCAAGCAAACATGGGACAACAAAGAAAACTGCCTGTTGCCCCTACTAATTACACTAAACCCACTCTTATGACCGCACTAGAATCATCCTCGTCACAAAACCCAACACCGAATCGTACAAGAAACTTCAAGAGGAAAGAACCCTCCCAATACACATCACTACCTATGAAACCATCGCAGTTGTTTGACCAACTCCTGAAGGCTGGGTTAATGAAACACAAACAGTTATCCCCTGCTACTATCCAGAGACATGATCAATTCTGTCAACTAGTACAGAACCCAAGCTTAGTAACGCCGGATGAACCCCTAGTACCAAAAGGTTTTAGAATGGATCGCTTCTGCGACTATCACCAACGTAATGGGCATGGCACGGATTATTGTTTCATCCTGAAACAAGACATCCAATGAATGATCGATGGAGGTCAGATCACTTTTGATGAGGCCAACCTGGTCCAACCGCAGAACTAGGCCATGGGTGTCTATAAAGACCCTTTGAATACCAAAGAGGCACCGTACGTTATTAACACAATCTACCTAGATAACGAACCTGAAACACCTAGCGTTAACATTGTCTACTCTGACCACAAGCAACAAACGCCTAACAAGCCATTTGTAGTGCGTATTCCTTCCACTGCATCAACATCCATGCCTCAACCATCATACACCCCGCGTCAGCCATATGTTGTTCGAGTGCCCCCCGCCGTAACGACTTTTAACACCTTGACACGCGAAAAACCATACGTGGTGCATGTGCCTCCTGCCGTTGCAATAGCGGAGGTCCAACCTCCACCTAAACCAACCCCATACATCGTTAGGACACCCAAAAGTCCTAATGATTACCAATCCTCCACCTTGCAAATGCAAAGTAAACCCAGTCCTTATGTCATCAGGGTACCCAGCCAACCCTCCGCTCAACCGCATGTGATCGTCCAAATGCAACCTCGCCCTACTCCATACGTAGTACGAATCCCAAAATAGCCTGAGGCTCTAAAACCAACTCCACCCCCACGCCACACACGAGAACGCCTAGCAGACAAGCTTACACGCGAACGCTTGGAAAAGGAGCATCAACGGCTAGCCTTAGGACCTCCTAAACCCACTCCATTAAATGTGATGCCCATGACACAACCTAATGATAAACCAAATACAAGCCACGAGGGGGAATCATCCAGAAAACATGATACGCCCGAATCAAGAATTCCGAAATAAAATGACAAATCAACTATGCATGAGATAAAACTGTTGGGCCCAATGGACCAAGTCACTACCGATAAACACGCACCCAATAGTAAAGACCTAACAACAGCCCTAACACAGGTCACACAAGCACTCAAACAAAAGAACACTTCACTGAGCCTATACGACCTAGTGTTAGCTTCACAAACCCATCGCGAAGTTTTAGTACGCATGTTAACATCTATTCCAGTGAGCGAGGACTTGCCTCCAAATGAATTTTCAATTCATGCGATACAAGGGTTAACTTATAAGCCACTAAGTTTCCACAATAACAACATCAAGTTGGATGAGAAAATGAGAGAGATAATAATAGCCCCTATGTTTATAACAATAAGAGTAAACCATTTCAAACTACATAGGGTCCATGTAGATGATGGAGCTGCCACAAACGTAGTACCATATCCCATCGTCGAACAACTGGGGCTTACAGAGCTGATCAGACCAACTTCCACCACATGCTTGAAATCATTCAGCGGGTCCCACGTGATAGTTAAAGGCACAATGACCTTAGACTTCATAGCAGGGGACCAATTCCCCACATCCGTTGACTTTGTGGTAATCGATGAGATGCCAGGATTGAACCTAATATTAGAAAGGACCTAGTTAGCCCAACTAAAAGCAGTCTCATCCCCTATACACCAAGAGATTCATCTGCCTTATGAAGGTGGTGAAATCATCATACACAGGGAGGCTGCTACACCCATCATCTCATCGTACATAGACATAGACCAAGGCTCAGAGGTTAAGCTCGAAGAGCCTAGACAACATGACATAAATGAACAACAATTGGTAGGTGGTAATCCTTTAAACACAGAAGAAAACTCACCCAAAATAGAAATACCCGAGCCTGACATTGTACATACGCAACCTCACTTAGAAACCACAACTGACACAGAAACCGTGATACATGCAGAAGTGCAAGAAAACACTAACACAGAAACAATTCCATCAGACATCCCTTGGGCTGAATTACCCTTCAACGTGATCAGCGAAGGGGACGCTGAATATAGAATCATACCCGCTAACTCTACCCCAAATGTTAAAATGCGAAAAATCAAAAAATTACTAAATCAATAAATAACAAAAATGCCATGGTCTGAAATGACATTAAACTACAACTAGTCCAGGATGACGTTAAACTATCATGTCTACAACGACATAAAACTAGCCACGATCAGAAATGGTTGGTCAACTGAGAAATCCACCCGTGTCATTCGAAACGTCCCTTGCTTACGTTGGGGCCTGAAATGGCCTTAAACTACGCATATGGCCCGAAATGGCCTTAAACTAGTGCGAATTTGGCCCGAAATGGCCTTAAACTAGTGTGAATCTGGCCCAAAATGGCCTTAAACTAGATCATCCACTTATACTTTGTTTTCCTCTCCAATTCCGGCTCACTGTTCGAATTTACGCTTGCATTGCCATGTTGTCAATAACAATTTTCACGATTATCTTTCATTTATCATTATACTTCGACTTATAATTACATCTGCGCATTACACTTAAACCACAAAAACAAACCAAAACATTTTACATTGCTATGTCGTGTTTGCAATTAAACTCAAAATAAAAAAAAAATTTATACATGAAATGATGTACAAGTACAAGAGTTAACTGGTTTCATTAATCTCAATTTACAATTCTCGTATAAATTTGAGTTAGAATAATTTCACAACAAAAGCTAAAAATCAGGGATAGGAGGATCATCCCCTTTGGACCTGCTGGCATCATGGGCCCCCGCTCCACTAGAGCCAGCTTCGTGGACATCGTGACCACCTTGATCCTAAAAATGCAAAAAGAGATAATCAATGTAAGAACAAAAGAAAGACAAAACTTTCAAACATTATGCAGCGAATGAATTTCATACTAACAAAATGCTTACTGTAGGGGATCTCCCTAAGCCAAATTCCAATCGGCGAAGGATTTCCTCTTCTGAAACATTGGTCCAATCGGTCCCATCAAGGCCTAGGTCGACATCTGCCAAGGCCTTCGCCTTGTCAACAGTTGACCAAGTGGGACGTTTTAAAGGGAATTCACCCACTGACACCTCCCCAGAAGCGGTTGTAATCATCCTTGTAGGCAATTCCATCTCAACAATTGTGTTTTGAGCAAAGGTATTGAATACAGAGTGTAGACCCAGACCCTCCACAAACATCTCAAGCTGATGCTTTTCAATAGACACCTCTTTCAATGATTTCTTATAATGATGCTTGTGGTTCTTTTCATCCTGACCCCATTTGCGTACCTTGGAAGTGAAAGCTTTCCAATCTTGACACTTGAGGTTTAGCAGATCCACCTGGGCCTTACACTCTGCTAGTCTCCGTGTCAGTGACGCGTGGCGATTGAGTAGGTTCTAGTATCTAGTATATGTGACCTCGGAAGGTTGCCAAGAGCGATCACCACTTAGTTTAGTAGAGGCGAACTCATATCAAGCCTTAAGATCTTCATGCTCAACTGACAACTCAGAAACTTCCTTCTCCTTTGCTTGAATTTGTAACCACAACTGTTCGACAGAACGCCTACAGGTCCATAGCGATTTGGCATTGTGAACGAGACCTTCTGCCACTTCATCATAAACTGGCCTTGGCACTTGCTCGACCTCTAGGGATAGTGTGGGCAAACTCTCTATGCTAACTGTCTCAAAAGGATCCCACCTCAGTTTAGCACCTATGCACACGAAAAGAACAAACGCTAAAACGACAAAAACAGGGTGTGAAACTCTAAATTTGCAAATAACTTGAAACATATATACCTATCTCAAGGTGGACTTCCTAAATTCGTTCAAGAACTTCCTCAGCGATACCAGCTACAAAATCCATTTTACTTGGCATCTCTATCCAAGTAAATGGCCCACAAGTGCGAGACAGACTAACTGCTGCGGTCCTTTCAGGGGGAACCGTTTTCATGGGCATGTCTAGTCGCATTGTTCTGGTTTCACTACCTTCGCCTGGAAGGGACGAAAAACATAAAAATAAACTACCATAGAAACAAAAACTCACAAAACAACGTAATAAAATAAAAGAAAACATACCTTGTTCCCTATCCCCTTCTGGGTTTGGAGGGTCACCAAGGTCCAATCTTTCCTTGAGAAAACTACTGAACATTTCATCGACACCACTCTGGTCATCCACCAGTTCGATCTCCGTGGGGTCTTCCCGTAGCTCCTCCATCTTTTCTGCTTGATCCTTGCCAGCCTCTTCCTCATCGATCACTAACTCTGTTGAAGCTTCCTCCTCTTCAATGATAGTCTCTAATTCCTGCCTCCTCACTTCTCGAGTCAAGTTTGAAGGCATCAGTGACATGTAAGTGGTCAAAGTACAAATTATGAATGAGACGAAAACCATAAAGCAACAAGTGTACTAAGTTTACTTACCTCGGGTAGGCATCTTGAACTGTATACGCTTAACCCGTGGCTCGTCCACATTTGAGGCCTCCTCGATTGAATGTTCACGCTTTGTTAGCTTCGACTTGGCCTTCCCAATGGTTTCTTTGATGACCCGTTCTGCTCTTTTCGCAGTATAAGGCACATCATCTGGTTCCAACCCCACACTATCACGTGTGTGGATTGAGGTACCAGATGATCCCCCTATCGTGATAGATACGGATTCATCAATTCCCTCAGGCACATCCTGGGACTTGGCTATTTCAAACAAATGGTTGATCCATGGGCGGGATAATTAACCTTGGTCCCATAGAATGTACTTATTGTCCGCGCGAACCACTAGAAATTCGGCTAAGCGGCGAAGATAACCGGAAAAGAAGGCAAAGGTAAGGTGGGACTGTGCCTCGACATTTGAGCGCAATCGCACTATCTCCTTGTTGAGATCCGACAACAAAAATTGGGCCCAATTATAGCGCATTCTGGTTTCTAGGACGGTTCGCATAATACGCACAGCTTCAACACCAAGACTCCACACCTGGGCAAGGGATTTAGAGAATACCCGTGCCCTAAACAGGGGATATAATTCATTAACTTCCTCAACTTTTGACTTCCCCTACATAGGGAATCCCTTAGCACCCTAGGTAACGCCCAACCAGTCCTCTAATTCATGAACCGTATGGAGCTCTTTATGAGCCCTGTCCAAAACTACACTTATACCATTTGCCGGTACACCAAACAGGTTCGAAAAGAATTCAGGCGATAGATGGAAAACTATCTTAACACCCTTAATCTAGGTGCTGTAGTAAGAGATAGACTTATCGAAGGAATCCATGATCCCAATCATTTCTGCTATCGACACATCAAGGCTCGGGGTCGTAAAGAGCTTCATAAGGCTGGCATCGTCTAAACAACGAATGATGGATGGCAGGGCATGAGTGCGCAACCATTTTTGAGCCTTACTGACCTCCCCGAACTTCATTGATAGGGTAGTCTCAGTTCGCCCTGTTGTAACAGGGTCTCCACCAGGAGGGACATCAACTATAGATACAATTTGAAACCATTACATCAGTATAACCCCTAGTAGTTGAACAAACATTTTAACCCATCTAGAAAATACTATCATTTACCTTCAATTGTGGACTTAGATATCCTACCCAAGTCAGAGTCACGAGGAAAAATTGGTTCTTTATGCGACCAATCTCCATGCAACCATCCACGAGCTTTGCACAGTGCGAACGCTCTAGAGAACAGTTTGTGGAAGTGGACAATATCACCCTTGGTTTGAGCTAATATAGCTCCACGAAGGGTGGGACCTACCATAAAGGTCTCTAGAGCGGTACGAGCTAGAGCAAGCCTATCATCCTCAACTCATGTTCCATCTGGGTTGACTTGGGGCCTACAAAAGAACGGATGTCAAAACAGAAGCAAATGCCAAACGGTGAAAAGAAACAAGCTTAAACGATCCTACCTATCCACTCGGTACACTGTGCCAGGAGGGTTCTGAAACAGCGTGTGCGCATGCGGGGCTAAAAATAGGGTGTTGTTGAGATAATCATGCCCTCACGGCAATTGGGCCCACACGCGCGCTAACGGGCGTGTAGACTTGGGCCCGCCAGAAGAATCGTCCTTAGTTACAAATGACCCCTCGTCAATGTCTTCCATGAAGACTGTGACATCCTCCGAGGCTTTCGGCAACATGGCCTCAATCACGCTCCGTGCCACTTGTTCGCTCAGGTGCGACTAGACAACCACCGTAAAGCTGTCCAGCATGAAGGCGAGGAATTCACACGTCCCTTCCTTGAACCAGACCCCATTGTTGTCAACAGTAAGATCCAGGGTAGGCTCATCGGCCTCAATGGGGCCAAACCACATCAGTACCCCCATTAGCTCAACTACCAGGAGAAAAGGTTTAGTGTCCCTGCAAGCAACCAAAACACCACGGTAAATCGGCCATACATAAAAATGAAACAAAATACAAAATTTCATGTTGTAGGAAGACACTTAGAAAAAATTACCAACTGTTTACGCTTGGCGTATACGCTGTCAAGAACCATTTTCACTTAGCGTATACGCTTTGAAAACCCTCAGCGTATACGCTGTGTAAACAATCTACGTTGAACACTGTGTAAACAGTTTACGCTGAACAGTGTAAACAGTCTATGCTGAACACTGTGTAAACAGTCTACACTAAACACTGTGTAAACAATCTACAAGCAGTCAGCGTATACGTTGATAAAATCATCTACACTTCATGCTGATAAAATTGTTTACGCTGTGCATTGACAAAACAGATTACGCTACAAACAACTTAAGCTATGTACAGTATACGCTCTACACTCTAGAGACCCTCTACGTTGTGAACTTACGCTCAGCGTATAGAAACCCTCTATGCTATCTGTCTACGCCGGGCGTATACGCCGAAACCCTCTACGCTAACTCTCTACGCCAGGCGTATATGCCGAAGCCCTCTACACTACCGAGACTGTCTATGCTACAAAACATGTACAGATGAAAATAACTAACAAAGGCAGGATCAGAGCCTACCTGTGTGACGATCCAGGCCAGGATGGAACTCTCGGCTTGGGCAGACACTGTAGCATGGCCTCGCTCTCCTCCGTGAAAGTTAGGTTAGGTCCCTTCCTTCCCTGGCCTTCCACTTCCTTCCCCTTGCCCATTTCGGTGTCCTCTACGCTGGGATCGACAAGTTTAAGCTGAGGGTTGAAATTGCTCATGCCTACGTTGAGCCTCTACACCGAGTTGGAGTCTCTACGCTCACGCTGAGTTGGGACATCTACGCTGATGGTTTGACCTCTACGCTCTGCGTTTACGCCAGGGTTTGGTCGTTCACGCTTACGCTCGGGCTTTGGTCGTTTACACTTATGCTCAGGGTTTGGTCATTTACGCTTACGCTCAGGGTTTAGTAGTTTACACTTACGCCGGGTTGTCTACACTTACACTTACGCTCAATGTCTACGCTCACTTCAAATTCATAATTTTTGCAAATGACACCCCTGCCCTTTATATAGCGCTCCGCCACTGTCGCTGCCGCTGCCGCCGTCACCGTTACCTTGCATTTTCTTCCTTTTTATTTTTTTTATTACTCATTTTTCTTAAATTCAGTCAAAAATACAAATGTATATATATATATATATAACAAATAATACTACATCCCAGTTCCCCTGTAAACCCAACTTCAAATGTCCACATCGAACATTCTAGCACAAACTCTCCTGTGTACATTATAAGGCCCGATATGGACTTAAACTGTCATGGTGGCCTAGTAAGGCCTTAAACTGCCACATACAAACCCCCTACGACCCGGTATGGCCTTAAACTACCACCCACGGCCCAGTAAGGCCTTAAACTGCCATGCGTCCCAGTGTGACGATAAACCACCATCATGCATGTACACACGACTTACGCTACCAGAGAACATGGAATAATACCTGTTAGCTCATTCTGCTCTTTGTTCATTGGCAGGAGCAAGCCCGATGGATTATCAGCATTTATCCACACCGTTAATCATCGATGGGCCGCATGGAAAGATCGCAAGGGACATCGACATAAATCTCATCCACTTAAGTTTATCAACAGACGACATAGTCATAGCCTCAACACGACAAACGATAGATAACTACAAAGGTATGACAAAGCCCCTTGACATAGAAGCTGAAAACATCATCGAAGACCCGTTGACCGAAACCCCCATCACCATGCTTGATGGAGAAATTAAAATATTAAAACTAAGTACATTACTGTAACCTCAACTAGCCAAAGACATAGAGGATGTGCTTAGGGACAACATAAAGGCATTCGCTTGGTCATATACGGACATGCTCGGATTGGACCCTCGAATCGTCCAGCATAAAATTATCCTTGATCCAAAATTGAGGCCAATGAAGCAAAAAGCACGAAAGGTTAAACCTGAGGTGGCATTGGCAGTTCGTAATAAGATTACCAAACTTTATCAGGCTAGTTTCATTCAGGCTGTCGATTACGTCGATTGGGTATCCAACATGGTCATTGTCCCGAAGAAGAACGGAAGCATTCGCTTATGCATTGACTTCTGGGATCTAAAAGTTGCAACCATAAAAGATGATTTTCCCCTACCTAGCAACGATCAACTTGTCAACTCGACTGCTGGGCACGCCCTATTATCTTTTATGGATGACTTCTCGAGATACAACCAGATACGTATTAACCCTGAGCATCAGCTCTGGACTACCTTCATAACACCATGGGGAACCTTTTGTTATACAATGATGCCCTTCAACCTCAAGAACGCTGGGGCCACATATCAACGGGCGATGACATTCATTTTTAGCGATTACATGTTACACTCGCTCAACGACTACATGGACGACATTGTGGTTAAATCGAAGACATCGAAACAACATGTACAAGATCTTGACTTAGTACTAAAACGTTGTTTAAAATATGAGCTGAGACTTAACCCAAAGAAATGCATCTTCGGTGTCAAAACAAGCAAAATTCTTGGATTCATAGCCTCGAAAGCAAGGATACGAGTAAACCCCGATAAAGTTAAGTCCATAACAAAATTAAAACCACCTAGCAACCTTACCGAACTTCGAGGTCTACAAGGTAGATTATAGTTTATCAGGCATTTCATAGAAAAACTAACAGACAAATTAAAACCTATGAATCACTTGTTACGTAAGAACGTCCATTTTGAATGGACTCCACAGTGCCATGAAGCATTCGATAATATTAAAATGACACTCACCCAACTGCCCACGGTTTATCCACCTCAAAATGATAAACCATTTTACATCTACCTCGCCACTTCGGATTCGTCAATCGCGTCTATGCTTTGCCAGAAACAAAATGATGGAACCAAAGTCCCTGTCTATTACTTAAGCCATGCATTAGTTGCCCACGAGAAAAAGTATAACGAGGTGGAGAGGTCATGTTTAGCTTTGGTCTTTTCTCTAAGAAAATGGCGACATTACCTCTTTCGTAACCAGGTCAATATAATCTGCAAGGATAATGTGCTCAGAGCAAGTACAGGAAACATTTATGAGACAAGTCAGATAGCCCGTTGGAAAGCCATGATAGCTGAGTTTGACCTACATTACATAGCGCAATCATCAGTTAAGGGTCAAGCCATAGCAAATCATATGGCCACATCACCAACGCACGATCAAGCAACGATAGAGCCAGAATTCCCGGATGAAAATATAAGCGCAGTAGACATAGTACCCAATGACTACGACGCCATTCTAAACTTTGATGGAGCATCCACCTCCCAAGGGGGAAGTGCTGCCGCTATCATCACCTATCCCTCCTGGGAGATCAGATCCTTTGCTTATCGTTTCAATTTTTGTTGTACCAACAACATAGCAAACTACAAAGGTCTCCTTAGAGGTCTCATGGCAGCACTGGCTTCAGACATCACACGACTTGTGGTCAGAGGAGATTCACAACTGGTTTTGAACCAAGTCACAGATATTTATATATGTAAAGCGCAACATTTACAACCATACTGTGACTTGGCAAAACACTTAATGAAGCGATTCGAAAACATTGGTGTGAAACACGTATCTAGAAATGATAATACCATCGTAGACGCACTAGCCACCTTAGCGTTAAACATATCGCCTGACATGTTCCATACATTACCAAGCTCCATAATCAGTTGTGCCAAACTAATAACCGATACTCTTGATACGTTGCCAACTGCATCCGTTAGTACAACACACACGATAGAATGGTATGATGACATAAAAGAGTACCTTCTACATGGTGAAACACCACAACACTTAACGAATGCACAAAAAGACGCGGTATGAAAACGTTCTTAGCAATATGCACTAGTAGGGGACACATTATGTCGTCGATCCTACGAAGGCATACTGTTAACATGCGTTAATAACACTGATGCCCAAACCATCATTGAGTAAGTACATGACGGACTATGTGGAGGACATATAGCACCAAAAGCAATGGCAACAAAAATAAGGCGCTTAGGCTATTATTGGCCACACATGGAGTATGATTGTCTCTCCAAGGCTAAAACATGTAATACCTGTCAAAGACACGGTAAGCTAATCCATGTCCCACCAAATGAGTTGCATATAGAGCAAATCACATAGCCCTTTCAAAAGTGGGGGTTGGACCTTATCGGACCAATAACACCCTCATCTTCTGCAGGGCATAGTTTCATCATAACCGTAACGGAATATTTGATGAAGTGGGTAGAGGCTGTTCCCCTTCGAAAAACCACGTCTAAACACGTATGCAACTTCATCCTTGAGAATATCGTGACCCGTTTTGGCATCCCCATGACCATCATTACTGACAACGGGCCAGAATTTAGCAGTGCTAAAACCAAAACCTTCTGTGAAAGTCTGGGGATCAAAAACTCATTTTCATCCCCTTACTACCCTCAGAGCAATGGGCAAGCAGAGGCCACAAACAAAACCATCATTACAATACTTAAAAGGATGCTTACCCAAAGCAAGAGAAGATGGCACGAACAACTGGTTTATGCATTGTGGGCATATCGCACGATGCATCGAACTTCAACAAGTAAAACGCCATATAGCCTTGTTTGCGGTTTAGAAGCTATTTTACCCTTGAAATTACAAGTAACATATTTAAGGATCACACTCTCTGGACTCCTCGATGAAGGGCAAAACAATGACCTACGCATCATTGACCTGGACTCGGTGGAGGAGGAACACATACGTGCACTCGATCAGATCGAGTGGTACCAAAAACAGCAACGACAACGCCATCGACACGACATTCATAAGTGTCCCATCAAAGAAGGCGACCTTGTACTTAAGGCCATTTGGGAACATCCAGACAAATTCTCAGCCAACTGGGAAGGGCCCTACTTGGTCACCAAAGCATATGACAACGGGGCATTCAAGTTAGTTGATATGGAAGGAAATGAGCTCACAAATCCTGCTAATCACTTGTTCTTGAAACCGTTCCATATTTGAGTATAAGCTCAGGTACGTGTGAGTCCTGGCATCATGACTATAAACTAATACCACACAGCATCTGCAATGACAATAAACTAGCACCCGTCCGGTATGACAGTAAACTGCCACAATCTCACTTGCTGGAGTCCGCTAAGACTATAAACTGGTTTGCCTTTTCACGGTCCGCTAAGACTGGAAACTGGCAATGTACCATCCGCCACGACACTAAACGGGCAATGTCCAATGGGTCATGACATAAAACTAACCCATGATAGTCCACTAAGATTATAAACTGGCAAGTTCATCTCTGATACTTCAATCCATGGCTGCATTCAAACTTCATCAGAATCGCTGCATCGCTCGCCATCATCCAGTCTTAACAACATTGTCACCATTCATATTTAGTGCCTGAACTCTCATTCGTTGCCTTCGTGTCATTAGTAGCTATTTTAAGTCTAAGCTTGCTTATTCACTCATGGTTTTCTTACCTTTTCAGAGTTGTGTTTGCAGGATGACACTCAGAGGTGTTCGTACAAGAATGCACTTCGTCATAAGTAGCGAGGTGAGACGTTGTTCACAGCACACATGGCAAGACTAAATCAAGCCATTTACTAGTACATCCCCATTTCCCAGTACACTTCCTATCTATTCATCAACATACTCTACTCAGCCACACCTCTGATACACCTAGTACACTCAAAACTTTGAGCATGCTGTTGCGCACTATAACACTTTGAAGTAGTTACAACACACAACATAGCACTTGAGCATGAGTACAAGATCAAAAACAAATCGTCCCTTCCCATATAAAACACAAGACTGGACGGTAGTTTCCTCAAAAGCAAACGCTCATATCTAAAATAATCAAGAAACATCCAGTTGCATGGCTTTGGCTCTCCGCCAATAGGTTCCCCCTTAAACACTAAACAAGGGTCTTGTTCCTCCAAAGAATGCAACACATCATCACGTGGCTTTGGTCTTGCTAGCAAGTCCTCTTGGACACTAACGAAGATTTTTGTTCAGCCAAAGGACGCACATCGCATGCCTTGATTCTGAGTTTGCTAAATAATGGCTATTGAAAAGGATCAGTAGGATACACACCAGAGCATCCCCTTTGCCAAGCACAATCCCTTGTTCAGTTCCCAATCTCCACAATCTCCATGTCCCTATCCAGCTACAAATTTTACTTCTCCAATCCTATGTACTACTAAACACAGTGTGAGGATGTCTAGTCACATGGCAAAGGACAAAGTCTTTATCGAGTTGCTTGTGGTGTTTTGCACTTCTTTGTCGACGTTTCTCAGGTCGATTCCTCCAAGTGTCAACAAAGAGGGGCTAATAAAACACCACAAAATTTCGAGCTTAATACTTTTCCAAAAAGAATCAAGCTAAGTCATGATGCTCCCTAGCATGACTAAAGCTTGAGGACCCCACAAATAGCTTCAAGTAGAGTCGAACTCAACGAGGAGTAGTTCCTTGGGACCCGTCGACGACCACGATAACATCTGCTATCAAACCTAGCAACTCCAGAGCTTAAAATACTTGGTTTATACTAAGTGCGTATTCTCAGCATATACGCCTGATGTTCACAGCGTATACACCCTAGATTGCATCTACAGCGTATAAGCCCAGCATAGATGTCTAGCGTACACGCCCAGCGTATACGCCTCACATGTACGCTCAGCAAGTACGATTGATGTATACGCCCAACATGCAATCCCTGAAGACGGCATGGAGACAGCACTGCAGAGCAAGACTTAGTATGAGGCATCAACTCATGAACAGAGCATCCACAGCATATACACCCAGCGTATATGCCTGCCTGATACAGTGTATATGCCCAGCATATATGCCCGGAAAATGTAACATGTACACTTGTAAATTTTATTTTTTCGCACCCAGTCAACACGCCACGTGTTGCCCAACCCGAGTTTAACATCGAAACTTGTATAAAAATCCCAATTTCTCACTAGCTCATGGTGGTTGGCAAAATTGGAGAACTAGAGCAGAAAACCTTGTACACTGGACTTCAACCCTGTACGCTGAGTATACAACCTCTACACTGTGCCTACAATTTGAACCAACCCACAGTCATCCCTGCATCCACTGGGGCTATTCGTTTGCCTTGTGTCAAATCCACAACTACGTTAGACCGGTGCATTGTAATTCTCATTTTGAAATAGCATTATTACATTTTCTTCCTAAAATCTATTACAGTTTTGCATTAATTGTTGCATGTATACTGTTACGCTCTTTTACGTTTATGCTCCGTTTGCATCAGTTACGCTGTTTATACTCTGCTTTACGCCTGTTACGCCATTTACATATAACCTAGTGTATAGCACCTCGGTGTACGTTTGGGCAAATCCTTGCCTAATCCGCGTGCAGACCACTCAAGGTACTCTGCCTTCGTTAACTCCAGCTCGCCCTCAAGCAAAGGTAGGGTCTTCTGTGCATGTCCGGTGATCCCCTCAGTTTCTGTTTTCTTCCAGCTGGAGACCGACGATTTCGGACAATATAATATGGAATGGCCTGGACCAGTCAGGGGCTTGTAGAATGGGGGTTTCCACAAGCCTCTGTTTGAGGGTTTGGAATGCTCGTTCACATTCCTTGGTCCATTCAAATGGTGCATTTTTTTTCGTTAATTCTACCAACAGTTTGGCAACTTTGGAGAAGTTTGCGATAAACCTCCTGTAGTAGCCAGTGTGTCGAAGGAATGACCTAATGTTTTTAACGATCTCTGGTTGTCGGGTAATTCCTTGGATGACTTTAATTTTTTCTGGATCCACCTCAATTCCTGATTGTGAAATTTTGTGCCCCAGTACAATGCCCTCTTGAACCATCAAATGACTCTTTTGCCAGTTGAGCTTGAGGCTGGTTTCAACACATCTTTTTAATACTTGCTCTAACCAGTCAAGGGCTTGATCAAAGCTCGTCCCATAAGTGGAGAAGTCGTCCATGAAGACTTCTACTCCGTTACCTATTTGCTGTTGAAAGATGCTTAGAACTAATCATTGGAACGTGGTAGGTGCATTGCACAAGCAAAAAGACATTTGTTTGTATGCAAATGTTTCCCAAGGACTGGTGAATGTTGTTTTGGCTTGGTCTTTTGGCGTAATTCATATTTGGTTGTACCCACTATATCCATCCAGAAAACTGTAATAGCGATCCCCTGCTATAGTGTCTAAGACTTGGTTAACAAATGGCAATGGGAAGTGATCTTTGAATGTTGCCATATTTAATAGCCTAAAATCTATACATACCCTTCATTTACCTCCTTTTTTCGGTACGATGACAAGAGGACTGACCCATTCGCTATCAGTGATAGGGTAAATGAACCCAGCCTTGAGAAGCTGCTCTACCTCCTCTTTCACTAATTATTTTAGCTTTAGGTTCAATCATCTTTGGGGTTGTTTGCGAGGCTTCATAGAGGGGTCTGTGTAAATCCTATGCTGGCATATCCTAGGATCTATTCCGATTAGTTTGGGGTATGACTAGGCAAAGGCTGTTGACCACTTGTTTATTACCTTTAGCAAACTTTCTTTTTTCTTGGGTATGAGCTTTGCGTTGATGATCACCGATTTTCCATTTTTAAGGGTCATGTATTCCAAACCGGTGGGTAATGGTTTTAAATTGAGGGGCTCTTGTTTAAACTCCTCAGGAATCTCCAACTTTCCCCAATTGATGTTTTCGGAGTTAAGGGCTGGAAGTTGGCAACGAACTTGCTCTAGTACGTCTGTGCTCTCAATGTAAGCACTAGTTATTCCCTCAGCTAATTCCATGTAGGTTGTCAAGTTGCTCTCTTTATCAACCATCAGCCACTGGGTGTTTTCTTGTTGTGTGGCTGTCGCGTATAGGCACCTTTGGATGTCAACATCCTGTGCAAACCAATTTCATGCAGGCAATGTTAAACTTTGCATCACCCATGATTTCTGCACGCAATGACACCCCATGTCACTATATGCGATGCATGGAACTCTTTTCCTCTCAATTTTCCCAAAAGTATTTGTCGTAGATATTTCTAGGGAAAGGTTGTGGATTCCTAGGCATGCGTCGATTGTAGTCAGCCATGCCCTTCCCATTATAATTGGGAAATCCCCTTTGTCATTGTTTATTTGGATTACTAGGAAATCGGCTGGATATGACCATCCACCGACAGTGGTAACAATGTCCTCAACCTGTCCCAAAGGAACAGTGATGGATTGGTCAGCCAGCTCTAGGCGAACATTGCTCTTCTTGAGTGGAGGTAGGTTCCAGGTTTTATACAGTTCTTGTGAGATTAAGTTGACCCCGGAACCTGAGTCAAGGAGAGCCTTATGGGGTTCATTCCCAGCGACTTGGAGATAAACTAGGGGGACTCCCGAATCTGATAATTTCTTTGGAAGGTGGCCGACCTTGATCCATTCGGTTACTGTATGTGNTGTTAGAATCAACTGATATTGGAGGATTGGGAGCCCTTGCAGTGTTGGGTTGTCGTGGTTGAGTGGGATTTACTTTACGCTTTGTTGGAGTGGTTGGCGGTGAGGCTACTAGTGCAAGAGATGCGGATGGAATTGGAGAATAGTGTGGGTATGGAGCATTTCCTGAAGGAGAAGAAGTCCTAAAATACTCCTAAACTTGGTAGTAATGTGGAGGGTTTATGTGATCCATAAAGTCACTTGGGGAAATCGGCTACTACCCATAATAACCATAAGGATTAGGCTGCTGGTAAGGGTACTATTGTATTGGTGGTAGCATCCCCTAGGACTGTGGGTGTTGCCACTGCTGATGTTGTCCGATGGGCTGTGGTGGAGTTCCACTTGAATAATACATTAGTGGTTGGTGGAACTGCCTTGGGTTACCTTATGGATAAGGTAACCTTCGGGGTGTTTGTTGTTGGTTAAGTCTTAGATTAAGTGCATACACTCCAGACTCCTATAGATGTGAGATGATGGGGCAACATCCCTTAGGATGATCATAGTGGTAGATCTCACATCCACCATCATCTTCTGTGTCAGAGTCCTCAGCCACATCGGATTTAGTGATTTTTCCCTTACCCTTGTTATGTGCAGGGCCTAAATCTCTCCACTTTTTCTTACCTTTGTCACTACTTTGTTCAACCTTAGACTCTTCTACAATTTTTAAGACGGTTTCAGTTTTAGAGTCTAAGGAACTCCATACGTCATCTACCTTAGCTGCTATTTCTGTTGTTAATTTTTGGATTGGCAAGGTTTTCCAGTTCACCAACTCTTAGATTGGTGACTCATCCTCTTCATCACAAAATTTCACTCCCTTCTTTCGAAGGGATGGATCACGGTTGTACTCTTTCGCACTTTCCCTTTTACGTAGTTCACCTTCTTCTTTTTCTACTTGTTCCAACAAGCTACGTACTTCATGGGCTCTAAGTTGTGAGAGTCTCCCTTGGGCATAAGTTCCAAGGGTTCTTCTAGTTTCATGCCTTAGCCCATCCACGATGTAGCGAAGTTGATCCTGCTAAGCGTACCCATGGCCAGAGCAATGATGTAACAATGTGTAATAGCGGGTCATGGTAGCATCCAAGGGTTCGTGTGTATCTTGCTTTCAGCCTTGGATCTGCTTACGCAAATTGGACACTCTGGAGTATGTTTGATACTTTTCGTTGAACAGTTCTAGCATCGTACTCCACCTCCTGATGGTTTCCGGTTCAAAGGACCAGTACCAGCTCTCTGCTTCTTTGGTGAGTGTCCTTGGGAATAACTTAAGTTTTTGCCACTCATTTTCTATATTCTGCAAGGCATAGGCATTGTGGAATGCCCGTAAATGGTTTTGCGGATCAGCACTGTATCCCCCTTCAAATCGTGGGATGTTATTCATGTCTAAATTCTTGATCC
>MNCI01002250.1:436958-452882 GCA_015680685.1 Gnetum montanum
AGGGTGAGAGAGACTAATCACGATGAGTAGCCGATTCCTTGATTAGCCGTACACATTCGTCAATGCTCGTAATCAAGTCGTACTCATGCCGCACTAATGTAGATAATAAGTAACAGGTAATAAATAACATGTAATAAATCCTATTCCATGCACTGCAAGGTTTATACACAAAGCTCGTCTTTATTGCTGTACACAACTTGCATTCAGATACAAAGCTGCTCGAATAAAGATCCGTTCACTTGGGGACTCCTACTGCGGGCACATGGAAAATATTCTATCTCTGGAGTGATCAAACTACCAGAGTTTCCCTATTTTAAGCCTAGGATGAGAAATGAGGGGCGTGTTGCCTCTTATTTATAGATTTGGCGGCGGACTACGATATCGTGTACGCGATATTGCAGGGGACAACGCGATATCGCGTACGCAATATCGCATGGGATGCGATATCACGACGGCCGCAATATTACGTATGTGCTATCGCGGTGCATGTGATATCGCGTCTGATCAATTGTTGATGTTGAAACCACCTTGAAGATGATGGCATGTTTAATAAATCATCTAAGCAAAACGACTTAGTAGGGAGCACTATAGCAACCATGGACATATTAGTTGTAAAGATTATGCTAAATGTAAGCACACATAGCAATTAATAATTGTAACATAATTATTTATAAATAGATATTAGATATGCTTTGAAAAAGATATTTTTAAAAATTATTTCAATATATTCTAAATTAAATTAAAAAATAAAATGCCTATATTTGTCCTCTGTATCCTTTTGTTGCTTTTGTTGATTCAAAACTAACATTTGCACTCAATGGCAAGATTTCTTTTTGTAATTCTTTGATTTTTAAAATGATGTCAATGTCATTAGAATTGCAAATTTGCACATGCAATGTCAACATTAGTGTCACTTTGTGACACCAATGTTCACATCAACATCACTTAAAAATGCCAGCATAAGCATCAGCAATAGCATCAACATTATTTGGTAATATCAGCATTTGCATCAACATCACCTTCCTGAGTTAAATTAGCATTAGCTTTAGGAGATATGGGAATGAAATTTTTGTAAGTATAACTAGGTCACATAGACATGCACATGTAGTGTTAGTGTCAATGTCACTCAGTAATAGTAGCATTCGCATTAGCATCACTTAGTGATACCAGTGTTTGCATCAACATCCCTTAGTGATGCCAATGTCCACATCAACATCACCTTCCTTAGTCAAATCTACATCAACATCATCAATTTGTACTTCAACTTCTAGTTCCCAAAATTGAACTCCAAGTCAACTACACTTAACTCTAGGGTCAAATTAGAAACCCTATGCCTATAAATATAGCATCAAAACTCAAATTTGACGTTGGTTTCTTGAGATCCAAAGAACCTTTGGAAATTTTGATAAATTGAGAGCATGATCATCAAGCATCTCAACGTCCCCCATTTGCTCCAAGGCCATTGAAACTCTTCCTAGCATTCTACAACCTTAATTCAACTTCCAAGTCCCTGACAACCCAAGCACTAACCTTAATGTAGCATCAACATTAATTTGGCAATTCTCATGTCACTGCCTTAGACATAAAGTTTTTTAGCATCAATATTACTTTTTTCGTGTCAGAATTTTTTTGAGCTCTAGCATCAATTTAGGTACACTTAACTAAAGCAACTTGGTTTTGGCCTTGAATTGATTCTAGACAACCTCTACAACTATCCCATCTATATATTCATCTTCCAAAGGTTCAATTTCACTTTTAAAATCCCCATTTTGCTCATAAATTGAGCCTTTGTTATCACTTTTATGTCCCTTATATTTTTCACCAATACTTCTGATTTTGACATTCCATAAGAGGCAAACATTTATCATTCACTTAATTGAGCATCTTTACTATTTAGGAACAGAACCAAAACCCTTTCCTTAACATTGAGCTTTCTACATTGTAATATTTTATGCTCTTCCATTCATGCTTCTATACTTAAATAATATTTTATCACTAGTTCATTCCATGCATAGTTTTGTTTTCAGTAATTAAAACTTAGTCAATTTTACTATTTAAACCTATCATTTTTATTATTTCCCTATTGTATCTAGTTCATGTGTGGTAGGCTAAGTCCACATTCAATTGGAGGTTTGTATGCTATCATATCATAATCATTGACTTATCAAAGGTTATGTCAAACCAAATACTATTTGTGATCATGGGTTAAGTATTTCAATAATTAATTCATAGAGGTATTCTTGTGAGATTGAGAAAGAACAATTTTGTAGGAATAGTCTTAATCTAAATTGTTCATCTTGATGAAAAATGAAAGTAAATTCTAGATAATAAGCATAAGTATGAGTACATAAAATTCTTGTTTATATTTGTCTATTCTAAGTTTATTTAATATACATTCTATCATTGCCTTCATTAATGTTATCAATGAGTGGGGGATTAACTATGTATGTAGAAGTCATATTTAATCAATTAAGCTCTATGTGTGTGTTTTCAAAGATATTAAATTTATTAAAAGATAAATCATGAATCTTAATACAACAAACTTGTATAATATTAACTAAGTAGAATATTAACACCATCCTTTGTAACAATGTCAATGATGAGAAATGATTGTTCCCAATGTCTAGCCATACAAATCACACAAGCATTACATACGACTTATTTGTAATTTTTGGATATGATAGTATATTCTATAGATAACTAATATAAAGATCATTGATCATTGTCTTCCCACTAGAGTTAATAGTAGTTAAAGGATATGGTTTAACTTACAATGAGGCATATGATGTTGATGAAATCTGAATAAGTTAGTTGTGTCAATGCATCCTTGGATGCGTTTGCTGATATGCATCCACACTGATCCTCCCTAAGCCTATATAAATGTGTGCATTGACTACATTTATGACACCTTTGGTCATTCTCTTAGCAAAGCTCTTGCAATTTTCTTTCATAGGACTTGGTGAAATTTTCCTTTGAGTGGCTGCGGCATGGATTAAATTAGTTGTACGAAGTTTTATTCAAGTACAAGATGTAATTAGACATTGTTGCATGATAGAAATAAAATTGAGATTTTTTCTCTCCATCGTAGCACTTAGACTAGCATTTAGTTTACTTACAAATATTTTACTAGACATGCAATTTACTTTCCTATACTTAAGCATTTAATATTTTGTTCCATGGTAACATGAGTATGACCACTTAGAGCATAACATACTAACTCTTGGTAATCTTAGTAGTAAATACTTGATACACCTGGCAATAAGCACTTGGTAGCCCAGTGGCATTAGTATAAGTTCAGGATGTGTATAGAAAGTGGGAACATATACTCTATGTTTAGAATAGTTTAGCCATTAACTAGTTAAAATTTAATATTTCAATTACTTCTTAACTTAATCCTTCTAAAGATGAAAATAATAAAATTATAAATACAAATATCTTACACCTCAATCACACTTAGCCATATGAACGAAATTAATATAAGTGATGATTAGGAAGACAACGACCAATAACCTCATGTTTGACTATTTGGGACAAAAACCACTTAAGTAGAAGGTGTCTACAAAATTCAATCGAATCATGTGTATACGCTTGTGATTCTTTTGATTGGGCATAGGGAATACCCACTACTCATTAGATATCATGATATTGTTTGGTTGTAGTAAGGCTAAAGTAAAACATGGTAAATTGAATATTAACTCTATTAACTTAGAGACAATGGAAATAAATACTAAGTTAATCTAGTGATGATAAGCATATGATCCTAGCTTGTCGTACACATCAGCTAGCATAATCACAACTAGGATTACTAAGAAACTCACTATCAGGCAAACCAAGTAATGTTACTACTGGATTACCATATGATTATACGTTACACTTGAAAACAATTGTACTTGTTCCACCAGAGTATTAATGTACAATGGAAATATATATTTCATTAGTAATTTAAATGATATATGAAATGTAAATGATATTGGAAAGTAAATCTATGTTAAGTGATATGCTATAGTGATTAGAAATTATCTTGATCTTTATTGTTTGTCATGGAACATGTCCAAGTACATTCCACTTCAATAAAGATGGCGTACAATCTTTCATATCACATTGTGGACACTCAAACTAATACTTAATTCACAGAATGAAACTACAAGAGTCTAGTTACTATGTGGACTAAAAGCTACATTAAGTATAATAGTTGGTTGATATTTATAGGCATCACCAAGCCCAAATATATTGCATCTATGATATCATATGAAAGAATACAATATCATAATGTGATTTTGCACTCAACTTATTTAATGTTCATCAACCATCCAACCTTAATCTTAATTTTTTTATCTTTATCAATTTCACCCTTTGATAGGACCATTGAGCCTAGGTAGTGGAATTATTTATAATGAGGGACTTTTCTTTTTCTTTTGGATTAAGCAGGGTGTGTTACACAACAAAAAATTGAAGAGTAAGTAATAAAAAATGAAAATAAGAAATTAAAACTAAAAAGTTATAAAAAGTAAGCAATTTATATATTTGAAATAACTTGAACAAATGGATGGTGAGATTAATAATGATGTAACAAATAAAATTGAAGTAGAATGAATGAAATTAGTGAAAAAGTATTAGTTTGCTTTGTGGTAAAAAATTCATATTAGGTTGAAGAAAATACTACATTAGATTTTTAGTGTCACTAGATAAGATATAATCAACACATAGATAAAGATATTAGGCAAAGAGTTGCCAATTCGAATCACGCTTAAGGCATTATTATATTCCTCTATAATTCTTTTAAAATCTGTATTAGTATATGTCTTGGGATGTACTTATGATCATTCTTTTAGGACCTGTAGATAAAGAGATTAAAGAAAGTCATATTATATAGTTTAATCACTTTAAACAAAAATATAAAATGAAAGCAACTCAAACCAGGTGTGATATCTTAAGGCATTATCATGTTAACTTGCAGTATCCATTAATATTGCCTAGATTTATCTCAATCTCAATCTTCTTGAGAATGAACCTATACAACAAAACTTTAAATTTTTAATAGTTTAATAGGCTTTTTCTCCAATGATAAGGAACTTTTGTTTGCCCTACTCCATTTTGTTGGCTATGAAACAATCACAAAAATTTGTCTAGAAAGAAACTTAAAGCAACAAAACTTTAGCTTGTACTTTTTATACGAAAGAAAGGTTAAAATTTAAAATAAAAAAATGTTGTTGAATAACATTTAACTAATATTATTGGTATTACCACTGATTGTATAAAAAAAATCCAAAGGGTGTTGGAACTAGCAACCGTGCCAGTCAAAAGATAAACTATCGAGTTAAACATCATAATAGCAATACAAAGGTCTTTTGAACCAGCTATAGACATCATATGACTACTAGCAACCCGAGTCTTTTGAACTAGCTATAGACATTATATGACTAGTGCATACAAGGTTCATGCATATCACATGCAAGCATGTATGTTTTATAGAAAAAATTGTAAATCTAACTGATACTGAAATATTTCTTGAAAAGTTGGAACTTGAACTTGTAATTTTCATTTTAAAGTTTTAAGCATATACCACTACGTTATAGAAAAAATTACAAATCTAACGGTTACCAAAATATTTAAATCTGAGAAAATGGAAAGTGAACTTGTAACCTCTATTTTACATTTTTAAGCATAGACTACTATTGTATTAACCTCAGATACAACTAAAATTGTTTTTTATACTATTTACTTTTGTATTAACCTCAGATACAACTAAAATTGTTTTTTATATTATTTACTTTTTATATCATTTGAACCAGTGTTCCTGGCTCCCAGTTCCCAACCAGGAACACATAAACATGCTAGATAATAGTTTTAAAAAAAATGCATGCACGGGCAGCCTTGCATTAAATATGTACCATAAAAATTTTATGCTTTTTATGCTCTTCCCAAACCTCGGGGCCTGCCTTTTACGTTTTGAGAGTCACAGCATGCCTTTTACGGTTTGAGTCACAGCAGTGTTTCAGCATATGTACCGAAATCTGGGGAACAAGGATGAAGATTTTAAAGCGAAATACACTTCCCTCGTAATCTAATAACGAATATGCGCTTTTTTGTCTGCTCCCAATTTTTGCTCACGTACATGTTCTTTCTCATTATTCGGCCTGCTTCCTCTGCAACTGCATTCAGCAACCCAGTAACTCGGCGTCCTGAAAGCCTCCAAAGTACAGGCAGGCATGCAGCTGCCACTGCGAACAGTAAACTATCGTTTATCTGAATTTCGTCAATACCAAAGATATCTGTGCAGCCAGTTTTAGACGGTCGAGCATCCATCGATGACTTCAACAACGAAGAAGACGTGAACACGGATGACAGAAAACTTGGGCCACCATGATACAAGAGCTTCCAACCACCATAATGTTGGAAGAGATAGCTGCCGCACATTCATTTACGGGATATTACAGTTTTCACGCATAAAGAGAGACCATTCCCTGGAGCACCGCGGCAGCATACATAAATAGCAATAGCAATACAGTCCTGCCCACTGTCCAGGACACTGGACATAATCGAAGCGGCCATCGGTCCACAGGTCGCCGGCGGGGTGACCTGCAAATGATTTCGCTTGCTGTCTATCTAGATGAAAGCATTTTCGTGTAACTTCAGTGGCGTATTGACTTCGTCATGCCGTCCTGGTAACCGGTTTCCATTTTCATCGTAAAATTCAAAAGTTCAAGAAAAAGGGATACCATTGAAATACTATCCGTGACCGTCCTCTCGCGTTTTTTTTAAAGTTGAAACATATCCAGTTACAACCTCGCCAAAACAGAGTCCACAGGTACCGGTTTCTCCTTCTGCGCTTCCGCCCTCGCTTTCCTCGTCCTCTTTACCGGTCCTCTGTTTTTACGAGTCTTTGGATCATATGAGGGCTTTTATTAATCCTTGGAGAATGGGATAACTGTTAGCAGATCTGTCAACAAGCCTCTCTCTTGTGCAATAGAAGAATGTAAGAATGGGATAGAGAGGGGATGTATGTGATTGGTACAAAAATTGAGGTGAGTGAGGTCCCTTAAATAACTAAATAATCATCCGCTATTTTCATAACTATAGCCTAAATTTAGCCGCATAACCCTAGCTGAATTTTCGCAGCCTAAATTTAGCAGGATAACCATGGCCAACAATCTCCCACTTAAAGATTTTGATTGAGGATCAATCATATCTCCACACCATCATTTCTACCTTGTCATTCTATGTTGCTTATGTTTTTGCTAGGCCATATGAGGATCTACTCCACTCAAACTTGTCCATGTTTATCGGCTTGGTTAGAACATCTGCAAGATTATCCTTGGTGTGTATCTTCTGCATATCCACACTTCCATCTTCTACTACGTTACCAACAAAGTGAAATTGTACGCCTATGTGTTTTGTCCTTGAATGAAAGACTAGATTCTTTGCAATATGGAAGGTGCTTTAACTATCACAAAACAAAGGAATCTTCTCTTGTTTGTGTCCAAGCTCCTCTGACAACCTTTGAATCCAAATTGCTTCCTTGCAAGCTTGTGTAGGTGCCATGTATTCTGCTTTTGTTGTAGATAATGCTACTACTGTTTGCAATCTTGATACCCAGCTTATAGCTCCTCCTGCAAGTGTAAACACATAGCCTGTAGTAGATTTTCTTTTATCACCTGCAAAATCTGAATCCACATAACCTTTAATAGTAAATTCAGATCCTCCATAACATAATGCAACATCTAAGGTACCCTTAATGTATCAGGATTCTCTTAACAGTACTTCAATGCTCTCGTCCAAGATTTGCCATGTACTGACTAACTACTCCCACAACTTGTGCAATGTCTGGTCTTGTACAAATCATAGCAAACATTAGGCTTCCCACTGCTGATGCATATGGTACTCGAGACATCTCATTCTTCTCTACTTCATTGCTAGGACACATCTCAGAGGATAATTTGAAATTAACAGGAAGTGGGGTAGAAATTGGCTTACAATCTTGCATGTTGAAGCGTTGCAAGATCTTAGCCAAGTAGTTTTTCTGAGAAAGCCAAATCTTCTTGTTATTTCTGTCTCGGTGAATTTGCATCCCTAGAATCTTGTTTGCTGGTCCCAAGTCTTTCATATCAAATTCCCTAGCCAACTGTGCCTTCAATTCTTGGATTTGCTTTTTGTTGGGACCTACAACCAACATGTCATCCACATACAATAGCAAAATGATGAAATCTTCATCAAACCTCTTGAAATATGTACAAGGGTCTGCACTGAGTCTATTGTACCCAAGGCTCATGATATATGACTCAAATCTCTTGTACCAACACTTTGGCGCCTATTTGAGACCGTACAGAGATTTGTTCAACCTGCAAACCAAGTTCTCTTTGCCTTCTTCTGCAAAACCTTCTGGTTGGAGCATATAAATCTCTTCTTCAAGATCTCCATGCAGAAAAGCAGTTTTCACATCTAGTTGTTCTAGATGTAGGTCAAATGTAGCACACATTGCTAGGACTACTCTGACTGTTGTAAGTCTAACCACAGGAGAAAATATCTCATTGAAGTCAATTCCTTCTTTTCGAGCATATCCTTTTACCACCAATCTTGCACGATATCGCTCCACTTGGTCATTACTATCACGTTTGATCTTGTAGACCCATTTGTTTCCAATAGCTTTTCTTCCTTGTGGTAGTGTAACAAGATCCCATGTCTTGGTTTTTGTGTAAAGCTTCAATCTCCTCTTGCATTGCTACCATCCACAAAGACACATCTAGACTTTTGAGAGCCTCATGTAAAGTTGAGGGCTCTCCATCCTTTGTTAAAAGGCAGTATGCAACATTACTTTCAATAACATAATCTGAGTGCCAAGTTGGTGATCTTTTTACCCAAGATGACCGATGAACTTCATAAGCTTCAAAGTTGACTGGTTCTTTCTCTTCATACATTGATGTTGCTTCAAAAGTAACTGGATCTTCAGCTTTTGTCTTATTTTCTACCTGAATTTTAGTACTCTCTGAATTCTCCTTTGAAGTGCTAGCATCTCCCTTCTCTTGCATTTTATCTTCTACAAATATCACATCTCTGCTGATGACAACCTTGTGGGTAGTGGGATCCCACAGTCGATACCCCTTAACTCCATCAGCATACCCTAAGAAGATACATTTCTTAGACTTTGGGTCCAACTTTGATCTTTCTTGGTCAATGTACATCACATACACAAAGCTTCCAAATGTATGAAGATGAGAATAAATAGCTAGCTTACCAGTCCACATTTCTATTGGTGTTTTTAGATCAGTCGTAGTTGATGGAGACCGATTGATTAAATAGCAGGTTGTATTAACTGCTTCTGCTCAAAATGACTTGGTTAGATTTGCAACCTTCAACATTGATCTTGTTTTTTCCAACAAGGTTCTATTCATCTGTTCTGCCACTCCATTTTGTTGAGGAGTGTGTGCCACTGTGAACTGCCTCTTGATGCCTTCTTGTTGACAAAATGCATTAAATTCATCAGTTTTATATTCTCCTCCATTATCTGTCCTTAGACACTTGATCCTTTGTTTGGACTCAAGTTCTACTTGCGCTTTAAAAACTTTGAAGATTGAAAAGACATCTGCCTTCCTTTTGATTGGATACAACCAACATCTCTTGGAGAAATCATCAATGAAAGATACAAAGTATCTTGCTCCTCCTAGGGAAGTCACTGGTGCTTGCCAAACATCAGAGTGCAACAAGTTCAAGATGCCTCTACTCTTAGCTGTTGATGTGCTAAACTTTAATCTATGTTGCTTACTAGTAACAAAATGCTCACAAAATGGTAAACATACCGAATTGAGCCCAAGAAGTAGTCTCTGTTTAGAGAGAATCTGCAAACCTTGTTCTGACATATGACCAAGCTTTCGATGCCACAACATCGTCGATTCTTCTTCCAAACTAGTTGATGCAACAGAAGACTCTCCCACTTGATGTGTGTTTGCCATAAGCATGTACAAATTTGCAGCAATCTTTTCTGCCTTCATTACCACAAGCGCACCTTTGGTAATCTTCAGGATCCCATTCTCTATATGAGTTTTGCACCCAACATCATCTAGTTGTCCTAAAGACAGTAGATTTTTCTTCAGGCCCTTCACATGTCGTACCTTTTGTATGGTGCGAATAGTGCCATCATACATCTTTATCTTAACAGTACCAATACCAGCGTTCAAAGCATGATCATTTCCCATGTACACAGATCCTTCTGAGATTGGTTTGTAGTGATAAAACCATTCTCTCCGAGAGGTCATGTGCCATGTTGCTCCTGAATCCAAGATCCAAGTATCAATGAGCTTCTGTCTGCCTTCAACAATAGTTGCCTCACTGTATAGAACATCACTGTCATATGAGGTACTTGTCACGTTCCCTTAAGGATTCTTTTCATTACTCTTCTTGTTCAAACACTCCTTTTCTGCAATACTTGAAAGAACCCCATTTGCTAGAGCTAAGTGTAAATTAGCAATAGCATTTCCATCCATTTCATTCCACTTGTCATCATCCGTGACCTCTCGTGGCCTTTCTCCAATAGCTGCCAGGCAATTATCTTTATGCAAAATTACCTGTATCTTCATTTTCCACAATGTGAAGTTGCTTTCATTAAACTTCTCTATTTCGTATTTGCCAGCTATTTTGTAAAATTTGTGACACGATCTGCAACACTTCCACGGACTATGAACCTTGCTCCGATACCACTATTAGCAGATCTGGCAGCAAAATATGAAATGAGATGAAAATAAAGAGCAATGGAACCAGAAGGATCTTATTATCAGAAATGGAAATAACAAGCTTCTCTCTTTATCACAAGGAGAGAACAAGAAGAAGCCTCTCTCTCATGCAATAGAAGAATGTAAGAATGGGATAGAGAGGAGATGTATGTCATGGGTACAAAAATTGAAAGGAGAGAACAAGAAGAAGCCTCTCTCTCATGCAATAGAAGAATGTAAGAATGGGATAGAGAGGAGATGTATGTCATGGGTACAAAAATTGAGGTGAGGGAGGTTCCTTAAATAACTAAATAATCATCTGCTATTTTAACAACCATAGCCTAAATTTTTGCAGCCTAAATTTAGCCATGGCCAACAATAACATACAGCATTAAAATACCCAACCTATGATTTTATTTTTCAAAAGGTTACACACATGGCAATAAGGTGGCAAAATACCCAACCTATGAATTTTATATCGTTAAACACCATCCTTCAAGAATGAGACACAAGATGGAACAACAATCCCAACAAACTTTGCAGGGTTGACGTTGGACCATGAACTTTTTGGCTGGTTCATGTAGACAAAACACAATAATTTCACGACACGGACTGTTGCAGGTTTCGATACGGTGGTAGTGTTTAAATGGGGGCGAAGTTGGAAACAGTGCATGTGTGACTCTGAGTAAATGCGTGGTCGTGTGGGTGGTGCATGCAGAGAGAGAGGTCCGGCTGCCATGTATTCTTCTTGTTGTTTGCTCTGCCATGATATATCGTACCATACACAGCACTCCATGTGGAAAGCCGTATCTTCATTTCTTAAGCCACCCGTTTATTGCTGCAATTCTTAGCTTAAATTAGTATATTTTAGATGAGATATAAAAAATTGATGTCTTAGATGATTTCGGTACATGTAAAGAACATTCATAATGAATCTATGAAAAAAATACTACATTATTATTACTATAAAGAAGAAAGAAGCTATAAAAAATGTATGGTAGATGATATGAAAAAACTGCAAACAACCAAAGATGCAGGTTTTCATATTGACAAACAGTAAAAAAAAAAAAATTCATATAGCCGATGCCACTTTGTTGGGATAAGGCTATGACAATAAGAATGAGATGTCAGCCTAATCCTGAGTCACAAGTTCAAAGTTCAAAGCTAGCAATGAGTTATAAACTTCTATAAAATGAAATAATCATTAGTAGTTTTGTAAGTAGTAAAATTTTGATAGCATTTGAGTTGCCATGATTTGAATACTAATAATGTATTAGTAGAAAAAATGATATACTTAAAAAAGGTAAAATTTTTTAAATTGAATTTATTATATTAATAGTTTTTAAAAGTTTTAAAATGCTGATGCTATTGTTTTGGTGTAATTTTTCAATAAAATTAAAAAAATACAATACCATGCCACTAAATAAAGTGCTAAAACTTTTTAAGGATTTAACTTCACAAAAACTAGGATTTAATCATAAAAGTAACCTACAACTGAAAAATACATACTAAAACAAAAAATATGATACCAAGCTAAAAATATGATTTTAAAAGGGTAATTGTAACAACATTGCCCTGACGTTGTCCAGCACCCGAGGAATTCCCTTAGATCTAATGGATATGGGATGGAAGACTTGGGGAATATGCCTCTAAATAAGCAAGCAAACCATAAAAGGGAGTGACTAGCACAACTTCTTAACAAGAGAGAAAACACCTCAAGGAGAACCTCTAAACTCCAAATGAGGACTTAGCAAACAAGTACACAAGCAATCCTATAAACATGGGGAATGCATCTCTAACAAGCAAGCAACCCATGGAAGGGAGGGAGTGACACACAGCTTCCTAACAAGAGAGAAAACACCTCAAGGAGAACCTCTAAACTCCGGGTGAGGACTTAGCAAACAAGTATACAAGCAACCCTGTAGACATCATTGGTGGAAGAGGTGATGATGTATCTACTTGGGGTGCCTCACCCCTAGACCCCTCTTGATCTAGTACAAGGTTCAACAAGGCACTGCACTAGAAGAGGACAACACCACAACGTAATCGTATACATCCTTTAGAAGAACAACATACATTAATTGCTCACTCTGTAGCATTGGCCTTGTAATGAAAGAGCTTAAGAGTCTTACCATAAGGCAACTTTTCAAAGAATACATGAGGATATCATCCTATATCACCAAGATATATATCTAGAAAGACCATAAATATGAAACCTTGACAATATAACACTACCAAAGGGTACACACTTATCACAACACAATACAAAAACTCGAGTCCTACTGCTGGCTTGGTACTGCCAAGTTGAGATGGGATTTGAGTGCCACTTAAGGGTACATTAGAGTGTTCAATGGTCCCCAAACCATGGGGAGAGACTAGGAGAACCTCTAGCTTGGAGCCTCTCTCAATAATAGTTCCTCTTCAAAAGGAAAATTTTTGTTTTGAAGGCTTATTTACAAGTTGATTTACTCTCAAAACCTTACTCTATTGTTTTTTAAAAAAGAATGGTTGTAAATAAGCTTGAGTTAGTGTCAAAACTTTGCTCTCCTTTTGAAAAGAAGAAACTTTGTCTAGCTTTGCTGCCCAAGCTGATGATCTCTTTATGAATTTTTTGTGGAGGGTTGACTTGTTCATGGTCCAACCACCATGTGAGGAGCAAACTTTGCTGCCATTGCAAGCCCAAGTGGATTAAAGCATATTTCATGTCTTTATGAATTATCTATGTTGGGTGGAGCTTTTCATGGTCTTTCTACTGCATTAGCAGCTGTCGTTGGGAAAATAGGTTTAATTTTGGAGGTTAGTAGCTGCACCATGTGACTTAAACTATGAAAGATTTAGGAAAGTAAATCATCTATGCACCCCTCCTATTAGGTACATGTAACAATGCTACAACCATGGTCTTCCCTCTTGTACACATTATCACAATTATTAACGTGCCCCAGATTCCACCCTTAACTTGTAGTGTAACTTACCATGTCTTCAAGGTAGCATGTAGAGAGGGGATGCTAGTGTGTGGTGTAAAGGATGGGGGGTAGGAGGGGAAGGAGTATGTTATGAGGAGGAGGATAATGGTCAATGTTGGAAGTAAAATAGATGTACACATCAAGATATATATCTTAATATTAACTACGAGGATTAAATGCATAACTTGGAGCTTCCAAATCAAGAGTCTTATAACTAGGCTAGCACTTTATTGTTCTACTTAAATCATTGTGTAAGTGGTTACATTTTAAATACTTGCATAAGTGGTATTGTAGATGGTACAATTGGATGCTTGATGAAAACTTAAAGTTCATGAGTTCAATTCTAATGGGTAGTGTAGTTTATGGATTTGATTCCAACTTTGACTGTCTTATTATTCTTTTAGTTGGTTTCTTGATTGAAATTAATCGTCTTTTCCATAATGTTACTTTTTCTTTTGTTTTCTATGCTAGTTTTTTCCTAGCTTGTTTTATTGTCAATAATCAAAATGGTTCAACCGTTTTTAGAGTGGCTAGCATTGAACTATAAAGTTCTACTTAACTTTTATAAATGTTTTGTATTGGTTATCTAGAGATACACATACTTATCTAGTTTTGATTTTGACAACTCCATTCAAAAGATTAAATTTTAATTTAAAATAAATAAATTAACTTATTTATGAACTATGATGTTAAATTATATATTATTTTTCATAACATGTAAAATCATTCATAGAAAAGAAACATGATCCTCATCATCTTAACATTGTACTAACAAAATGGGGTTGGTTAGGAGTTCTAAGAGGATTAATAGTAGAGTGAAAGCCTAACATCTTTTCAAGTGGTTGCACCTTGGCTCAAACCTAGGTCATAAGAAAACAAACATGATTATTTATGAAAAGAAAACTCCATATCACATTGAGAAATAAAGGTGATGATGGTGTAATATTCTTTTATAAAGTAATCAAGTAAGTTATTGATGGGACGCGATATCGCATGGACCGCGATATCGCGTACGCCGCGATATCGCATCTTCCCCTGCGATATCGTGTACGTGATATCGCAATGCGCCACCATATCTATAAATAAGAGATGGCTCTCCCTTTTTTGATAGTTAGGAGTTAGAAGTAGCGAAGCTCTAGTAGTTTGGCCACTCCAGAGATAGATTTATTTTCCCGTGTCTGCCCGCAGTGTGGTGAATGTAATTGTACTACATTCTTTATTTGAGTGTGACGTACTTGGACATGCACATGATTGGTAATAAATATCAAGATTACTTCATCATTGCAGCAGTCACTTTGTTTTTTATTTTAATGTTATTTACTATTTTCTCTCTCTCACCCTTAAACTCCTAGAACGCGGAACGAGTACGACTTGATTACGAGCATTTAAGTGTGACTACTTGGTAGCCTAATGGCGTACCTAGGATCTGTGCTTGGTAATCCTAGTGGTAGTCGTGCACGAGGTCCAAGATGTGTACGGTTGATTAAAGAATCGATTGCTCGTCACACTTAGGCTAGATTAGATTCTCTTACCCTTTTCCTCCTAGCTTAGCTTAGTTAATATTATTTTCCACTACCTTCAGAAGTAGCATTAGAATTAGGAACACATCATACACCTCATCTGGACTAAACTATACGTGACAAATATAACACTAGTCCAGGTGGAAAGACAGCAAAGTGCAACCTAAGGATAACTATCTAAGTGCCACAACGAGTTCGTCTGTGAAGTTCGACCAGATCATGCGTGCTACGCTCGTATTCATATGGTTGAGTGTAGGGGTACCTAGCCACTCATCATTGGTGCCATTGCCAGGGATGGTGCTAGTTATCTAGATTAGTTATATCATACAAGGTCACTGTAAAGAACTTAATGATATATCTCTTAAAAAGAAGTAATCATAAAAAGTCACATAAATTCACACACAACAATGCCTCTCCTACAAGACAATAATAATGCCACACTTAGTGAGGAAATTCATTGGAGAACCAATGAGCTATATGACGATGAAGATTGGAGTATACAACCTGAAGTGGGAGTTTCTTATAAAAATGAACAAAAACAACGTCATCGCAACAAACGAAAACATAACTTACAAGATGACGATGAACCACCTTTGGCCACTACAAGCTTAACACAAATACAAGAGGCTATTCGAATCTCACGTAAGCATCGTAAAGAGAGCCGACTACCTAGGCTCAATTTAAACAACTTTCCCAAATTTTCAGGAGGCTATGACTTAGATCCGCATCAACATTTAC
>MNCI01002250.1:453098-500099 GCA_015680685.1 Gnetum montanum
TTAAACAACTGTCCAGGCCATGGGTTTTCTGACGAAAGGCTAATGTAGCATATCATTGATGGGCTATGTAATGAAACAAGAGATACCTTAGGAACGTATGCCCAAGGTCAATTATACGAACTACAAACCCATCAAATCCAAGAGCTTATTAAGTAGGTAGCAAAAGAAGAAGGAGAAATAGCTACATGGAGTGTGTTGAAAAACATCAACAGGACCAAAATTTCAACTTAACAAAGGTCCATGGTCATGAAAAGGAGAGATCAACAAATCTCAAGGTGGAAACATCATCTTTGCAAATACAAAAATCGTTAGAAGAAGCTGAGGAAAAGATCAATAAGATGTTGAAATGGATGAATCAAAAGTGTGAAGAATATATCAACATCATTGGAGATAGAGTTTTGACAACCCAAGAAGCAGGGCAAAACAATAGACAATCGAAAAGAAAGAATGAAGGGAATAAGTGCTTAACTACCAACCATACATATGAATGCAACATATGCCTGTACGATCACCCAAAGGGTTAATGCCCAATTTTGTCACATTTATATGAGCACTAGGGAAACGCGTTACATCCAGAGTTTGTATAGAGATCTTGTGTTCGATCACAGTGGTAACCATCCCAGTCATGGGGGAGACCATCCTTAGACTGGAGGCACCCTTCATATTTTTCAAATCTAAATGCTTATCATGTTCAACATCCTATTTCTTCAACTGGGCCATCATACTTTATCTCACCACAGTACTATTCTCCACAATACTATTAGCCCATGCCTCCAACACAACCACCACCTTGTGCACCTTACATTCCTCCTAACTTTCAACATTCTTATCCTTTCCTTCCTTCCATAGTACCACCAACTGTTGCTAAGGTGTTTGTGCCACAACAACAACCCACGAACAACACTTGTGCTACTGCTACTAATAGCAGTGAAAATCCTCCTCAACATCAAAAGCATCCTTTCTTTAAACACAATCGTAGGAAGGGACAACACAATTCCGAGGCCACTACACCTTCCGACACAGCACAAGTCCCACACTGTGGTGCACCCTTACCTTCGAAACCAACGTCTCATGTAACTTCACTAGGGCCACCAACTAACACTCCAACAACCATACAACCCAATAAACACAACCATGGGAGGCATCATCCTAATCCTTACATACCATCTAACGATCCTGAATATCATAGTGGGTCAACTTGTTATCCGGGAACTACATCGTATAAAGTGCCCTGCTATGCTTATTCCAATCAAGTGTGTGAACCCCAATGGGATAAATATGGACCAGTTCCAATACCTCCAACATGCAACGATCTTTATCTTTCATTTATTAATCCTTGCCATACTCAACCGATTAGTTATGGGGATACCCTCCATTTCAAAGACAAGCAGGATTAATAACCACTTTTTATTTTTCTTTGATTTTACAACTTTTTGTTTTCTAGTTTTTTATTTTTCAACTTTTTGTTTTATCTTTTTGTGTTTTTGTCTTTTTACATTTTTTTGTAAGTAATCTCGTCCACGAATAAAACACTCATGTGGATCATTGGTTAAGGTGTGTTTTATGTTATTAAGTCATGAGTAATCAATTATTTGGAACAGTAAGCCCACTACATCCTCTATAAATAAGAGGTTTTGTTCGAGGGTACAGTGATATTCTTGAAATTTCTAAACTTAAAATGAATTTTGTGTTATTATACCCAGAATGAAGAAGGATGGACCAAGCGAGATGATTAGGGTGTGACATCAAGGGGATTTGTGGATTCTCTTTGGTGATGTCTGTGAGAGTTGTCATGCAACATGGTTGTACTAAGATCCTTGTAGATCTAATGAAAAATGGAAATAAGAGTAATCAAAAGGGCACTCAAAAATTAAATGTTGTTCTAGGGTGTCCCATTGGAAATACATGCACCCATGCCTGAAGGTTGCCAGCTTCTCTAGATTCAGTAAAGTGAAAAAGAAGAAGAAGAAGAAGAAGAAAAGATAAAGGAAGTGCCATAAAACAAAAATCACTCCTCCCTTGTACTAAACGCCAAGTGATTGTACACCTTGTTGTTATGGTACTCTCATAGTTTCTCATCATGGGATGAAACAATGCGATGTCACTGATTCAAGGAATGGACTTGGTCCTGATCTTAGAATGATGGGTCAATGACACATTAATCGTGCTTTACACGTAGGATTCATTATGCCCTGGGTTAGTTACCTCATGTCTCGATCTGTACGATCCCTTTCTACACTTTATCTCATCTCACTATTCATGTAATTGTAGCTCGTGTCCCATGTAGCATAGAATTTTCATCTCATTTCGGTGATATTTACATGCATGTGTTTTGTGGAGTTAGTGCAGATTACATTTAACCCTTCTAGTGCCCACAAACACTTTAAGTGTGATTACACAAGGGCATAATAGGTTAAAACCTGCTTTGGGGAGGACCCACTTGTGTAATTTTGTTGTAATCTTCACTAATTCTCTAACTCAAACACAAAATTTCTTACCCTCAACTTAATTTTTCAATTGATTTTCTTTCCCTATTATTATCCCTCTAAATTTTAACGTTCCAATGTACCATTACATTCCCTTTTTTCATAACTGCCAAATTTTTAATTGCTAAAATTCACAACATTATCATTAAGAGTGCCTCTCCAATCAATGTAATTACCCTTGAACATCTTAATACTTGCTAATGTCCTCAATCTTTAACATTAATTTCAAGAAAAATCATTCAAAATTCAGTATTTTCATGTGTCTCACATTAGTTGGGATGAGATATCACGTACGTGATATCGCATCCCATGTGATATCACGTACATGATATTGCATCCTATTTTCCTATAAATAGGACACCCCCACCGCAACACTTAGCATTATTTTGCCATTTACACGAGGGGAGTTTTTGAAATTTTTCTCTGCGACTTACGATTACGTGACCCTTTCTTTTTCACTCATATCTCGCACATTGGTGCTCCGATTTTAATTCTATTTAAACTTCCTTGAACCCGGAGTGTTCAGTTTAGTCGTGGGGGAGAGACACCTACCGAAAAGTGCCTAAATTTTTTTAAATTTCTCATTGCCCAAAGGACATCAGTTAGGGTAATTAACTTAACACTTAGACTAGTTGTGCCAAAAATCATATGACCTTAAGTATACCACGAGATTAAAAATGGAAACCACCTAAGTCATAGGATCCATTATTATAATTTACAAGCACAATCACACGTGATAACATAAGATCTTTAATTAAGGCAAGTAGTAAGGTATAAATTGACTTTAAAAACAACCTTAATAACGCTTAACCTATGTGATTGCAGATGGACCCAAAACGTGCATAACAGGAGGGTCCTGTCCAAGGTGGAGCAAAACAACCTCGGAGAGGTGGAAGACAAGGTCCTACTAGACAACATGCAGAACAGGAGGTGCAATCATTTAGCATCCATCAAGATGCGCCTCCTACCAGATGGTCTGGGCAAGAAGAAGGGGGAGCTGCTGCTACTCTTGAACTGGGACAACAACTCACATTGCCCCTGGAATGTGTTCAGGCTATTCATGAGAAGTCCACATTCACTATGGTGATTGTGGAGCTAAACTTTGAATCTTTTGCAGAGTTTTCTCCTGAGGTTGTTAGGGATCACCTCAAAGGGTCTTCCTTATGGCCTGTCCTCTCTAAAAACGGTGCCTAGTACTTAGGTGAAATGTACCTATTCTGGCACAATAGGGAGTAAGGCACCACAGTTAACATTCGTGGTGTGACAGTTGATTTCTCTGCATAGGCTATTTCAGAAGTGTTAAACCTTCCGAATTCATGGCCTCATGTTGCTCGATTATCTACCCGATCAAATCCCGATGTGTGAAAGGATTAGTTAGAGAAGGCTTATGGTAGAGATAAAGCTTTTGGTGAGCTGATGATGGAAGAGCAGGTTTATTTCAAAATTGGAACCTATCACCTCTTCCCCACAAAAGGTTTGAAAATAATATCAACGTATGCGGCCAGAGGATGTGCAGTGTTGATGGAAAAGGTTAACGCTAACCTTCCCCATCTATATTTGACGGAGATCCTAAGGTGATTTGAAGAACTGAAGTAAGGGAGGATGGCATTTCCTTTTCCCTACCTTATCAGAAAATTGTGCCGATGGGCTGGTATTCGGGGATACACAAATGATGTCCTCTAAAAAGCCTAGAATGCTTCTTATGCTGAATTACTAAAAGCGCTAGCTCCAAGAAAGAGCACTGGCGAAGAGCTGAGACCCGAAGAAGAAGAAGAATAGGTGACTAGACCACCTGCAACTCAACTTGCAGGACCCAGCCAACCTCTAGCCACGGGCCCCAGTCAACAACAAGAATTAGGGCTGGGCATAGGCCAGGATCAGCTGCCGCTGCCGCAAGACTATAGACTGTCAATGAGCCATCTAAGGGCCATCGCTGAGACGATTAGTTGGGGAAGTCGTGATGACACAAATCTCTTCCGTGTCATCGATGATGCCGATCAGTCTACTATTTTGTTAGATCAAACAAGGGGCAAATTATCCATTCAAACAGGAGGAGGGGAAAGTAGATGCTCACAACAGATCTCTGGAATTGTAGCATCTTTTCAGGTGCAATTAGAGACTGGTGAAGGGACCACTATGGTTGTCATGCAACACCAGAATGTCGCGGGAGCTGCTGAAGTGGTCGTTGACCACATTAAAGAATCCTTTAATGTACCTGTTGTGCCATCGGAAGATCTCTCAGGAGCACGATATGCTCAAACTCTTGCCGAAACCTCAATGACTCCTGCGGAACATGAGGATGTACTTGACAGATTGCTTCAAATAGGACAAGTAATGACATCTCTATTTGACATCCCTCAAGATGTCACAGCAATTCAATTAGACCTCATTTCCACAAAGGGGAAGCTGGTCATATCCAAAGTAAGGGTCGAGCATGCTGAAGTTGAAGTGCAAAAACTACAAGAGTAGCTCGTAGCCTTACAAGCAACATAGCGGGATCCTCAACAATTTGTTCCTGCAGACTAGCTAGATAACTTTAGAACTGAGCAATTAACAAAGTTGATTGTAGAGAATAAGAAAGTGGCAGGAGAGAGGGAGACGGCCACTTGGGATGCCTCCGCAGCACAAGCACAAACTCATGCGTATCTTAAGGCACTCAAGGCCTTAGAAGAAGAGAATAAGCATTTGGTTGCAGATAACCTTCGATTGACCTCTATGGAGAAACAAAAGAATGTTCTTGATAAACACTTTCATCAATTATGAGAAAAATTTATCCAAGTCAACTGAGATGTGAGCCGTTTAGCCTGAGAAAATTGAACCCTATCAATCGAGGAGGTACGCTCTATTCCCCAAAAATTAGCCATCGAAATAAGTGCGTGGAAGAATGAGGCTAAATGACATGAGAAGCTGAAGGAGCACTTCCGTGATCAGGTGGGGATGTACAAAAAAATCCTAGAGAAGGAGATCCATATGGCCAAGGCTTAAATCAACAACACCAGTGCTCAGCACACTAATTGGAGGGCCGTATTAGATACTTATGCCTTCGCCCACCAAGCAAAAGTTAAGAACCAGGACCTGCAGATCCAAGACCTAATAGAGTACATGGAGTTGGCAAATCTCAGGTATGCCAACCTTGCCATGTTAACAGCAGGGTGCCTGAGATCAGAGCTCGAGCAGCAGGTAGCTTCCACCCACATCAAATATGAAGCAAAATTTGAAAAGCATAAGAAGTTGGCTAAGAAACTGGATGTCGCAAATTTTGTACTCGTGGTGGTGAAAGAAAGCTACTAGGGCTAGAAAGATGTTGCAACCGACTTGGCTCAACGGTTAATAGACCTTCATGAATACAAAGATAAAGCCAGAGCCTATGAAGAGGAATGATAGGTGTTCACGGCATGGTACGTCAAAGCCAATCAGATGTTCCTGCAACTACCCTGTCTGTGGGAGGTGCTAACTCCATCAAACATTGGAACACTCACATGGACAGCACAAGATCCATGGACCAAAGAGGAGAAGCTCCAAGCCATTCTTCAGCGCAATCAACCTTCAAAGCCTACAACACAAGACAAAGGGAAGGCACCAATGGAGGAGCCACTGCCACCAGGAACTACATGAGTTCCATTTTTTGTAGTTGTAGCACTCTTTCTGTGTTGTGTCTTTCCACACTGCAGCATTGCTTCATTTCATTTTTTCCAGCTAATAATCCCATACCTATCCACTGTGTAATCAATAAAGCTTGTTCTCTTGGTAACTCGAGGATGAGTTTTTATTCAATCATGGGGGTATGATGGGATGCGATATCTATAAATAAGAGGCAGCTCTTCCTTGTTTGATAGTTAGGAGTTAGAAGTAGCGAAGCTTTGGCAGTTTGGCCACTCCAGAGATAGATTTATTTTCCTGTGTCTGCCCGCAGTGTGGTGAATGTAATTGTATGGCATTCTTTATTCGAGTGTGACGTACTTGGACACGCACATGACCAGCAATAAAGATCGAGATTACTTCATCATTGCAATAGTCACTTTGTTGGTTATTTTAATGTTATTTACTATTTTCTCTCTCTCACCCTTAAACTCCTAGAACATGGAACGAGTACGACTTGATTACGAGCATTTAAGTGTGACTACTTGGTAGCCCAGTGGCATACCGAGGATCTGCGCTTGGTAATCCCAGTGGTAGTCGTGCATAAGGTCCAAGATGTGTACGGTTGATCAAGGAATCAGTTGCTCGTTGCACTTAGGCTAGATTAGATTCTCTTACCCTTTTCCTCCTAGCTTAGCTTAGTTAATATTATTTTCCACTGCCTTCAGGAGTAGCGTTAGAATTAGGAACATATCCTACACCTCATCTGGACTAAACCATACGTGAAAAATATAACACTAGTCTAGGTGGGAAGACAGCGAACTGTGACCTAAGGATAACTATCTAGGTGCCACAACTAGTCCGTTTGCGGAGTTTGACCGGGTCGTGCGTGCTACGCTCGTATTCGTATGGTTGAGTGTAGGGGCACCTCGCCATTCATCAGTTATAAAATCATATTTGACTAATGAATTTAAAGTACAGTGACAAATATAATATGATATCATGCTTCTTGAAGTAGAGATGATCCATTAGAAGTTAAAGCTATTTATTAAGTTATAGCCCACACTCATAATCTTTTTGCATCCTCTTTGGATAAATACTCCAAAAAAGTGATGATGGAAATCCATGATAAAGGATAGCTTCATGAAGGAGGTTTATGGCTTAACAAATGGAATATTCAAGAGCACATTCTTTATTTTAATCCTAAGAAAATTCACAAATTGTTAGAAAAAAGTAGAATTTTAAAAAATTTTGGAAAATGTAGGAAAACACATTTCTAATTAAAAAGTATGAAGGGAGGCCTTAATTTAATGACAAACTAGTTATTGATCATTATTCTTCATCATTTACAGTGCAATTTAGTAGAGCATGAATAGGATCTCATTATGTGAAAGTTGAACTATGTAGACTGCTCAAAATTCATTGTAAATAATGAATCTATCATATAAATAGCATTAAAGATGAATACCACATTTTCTTCTAATATTCTATGTTTGAGCACATTAGACATAAATGGGATGGGATATTGTAGTTGCAATTTTGGTTGATTTGGGATATTTTCAAAACTCATTGCATGTATATTTTTAGTATCTAATAGATCTTGACATTTTCCAAACAATGAGGTGTTGGCATAGTGGTAAAAGTCTTAGGCTAATAACTGGATGTCATAGGTTTGATTCTACTAGGCAATACTAAGTTATAAATTTTGAAAAAGAAAATTTGTTAAATAAATTCTAAAATTGGTCAAATAGAATTAAAGGGGTCTCATTAAGTAAAAATTTTAGTTTTAGTAATTAATTAGTTTAGATTTTATTTTCTTCTACTTGCTAGCTTCTTAATTTTTGGTATTGTCGTAGTTATGTGAAATATGAATTTGTTCTTTCCATACTTGACTTGTGTAAGTATAGGCTAAAATGAATTTTCAAATTTATTAGCCTTGGAAAATAGCTAAGACTGATAGAAGTTATATTCTCATTTTTGGACTTATCAAATTCTTACAAACATTCAAGAATATTATTATTTAGTCTTGTTTAAGACTCAAAAAATTTTTGGTCTGTGAACTTTTTAAACTTGCTTAGCTATATATTTAATATATATACCTATAATTTTGCCAAGAGAATCTTGCAATAACAAAATTTGAGTTTAGTTTATCTATTATTTTAAAAATTATCCAACTTGCAATTTTACTAAATTATAGGTATTTTCATATTGCTATGATTACATGATGAGAAGGATAACTAATTCCAAGTTTGGTACTAAATGTTGGGATGCAAAATATTTTAAATTTTCACGAATTTTTTCCATACATATTTCTGTAACTTTCAATTTTATTCCTTGTACATTGAATTATGTAATTTCAAGTTTGGTACTAAATCTTGTGTTGCAAAATATTTTGAGTTTTCATGGATTTTTGTTTCCATATATACTACTTTTGCATTGTGGAATTTTATTCCTTGTGCATTGCAACAACAAGATATAAACATAGAAGCCATAGATTGTTTGGAACAAATATGCTAATATTATGGATAGCGTTAAAGATAAGCTCTCTCTTGTTAGCTTTATGTAGGGAATATTATTTAGCGTTGCCTATAACCTCTATTGATGGTTATTGATGAAATATTATTTAGCCTTGCCAATCGATAATTTGTAGTTGGACTCTTGTCCAAAATCTTGGCCAAAACAAAATTACGTATCTCTGACATCCAACCTCTAATTAATCTTATTGAAAATAAATTGTTTAAAAGGCATGTAATGTACCCCTGGAGTTTGATGATATATTTACTTTAATTTTAAAATTCAAAAAAAGTAAATATTAAATTCAAAACATGTGGCTAAAATGTGCCCTTCCCAGAAAATTGTGGGGAGACCCTATGTTTTTATGACTAAGCACAGTATTGCCATGCTACTATAGCAGTGGACAAAGTTATTTAAGTTGTTAATACTTCACATCTTCAATGAAATACCTCCTTTTGATTTCCAAAAGCTTTAAAATGTGGTTAACAATGAACACCGACAACCTGAAGGAAATCTCCATTCTGTATTTCCCATAACAATTATTATAAACCTTTAAACCTTTAAAAGAGAGCTAGTAAATAATCACAATGGAATATAATACATGTATAGGAGGTTGCCCCAATGTGAGTAGCACCCCTTGTATTTATACGCGCAAGCTTACCCGACCTTGCCAGTATGCTCCCATGACTCCCGTAACTGGCACTACAAATCCATGACTTGCATATCAACATGGAGTATGTACATAACCCATTACCAGTACTGTCTTCCATCTACTTTGCCCCAATTGGCGATAGCAAATGTGCATGTGCTACATCTGGACAAATCCATCTGTAGCCTACCTTACATGCATCCCACCTTGCTTCGTGTAGTAGTAACAGATGTGCATGCACTACATCTCGATGAACCCAAGTGTAGCCCCCTTGCATGCATCCCACCTAGCTTCATTTGTTTTGGTAACTCTAGCTACCCAGTGCACTTACTATGCATGTCGTCCAATTCAGGTTACTGAGTGCAGACATGTGCTCCACATCCATCTACAACCAATAGATATCTTTCCACACCCAGGGTGTGGACCAACCATAGCTCATGGCAGCCTACACACGCCTCGTTATCAACATCTCAAGAGGTCATGACAAACCCACCCCACCGGATGAGTCCAGCATCCTCATCAAAAGTGCTTTTAAGTATCACTTAATTAACTCCTTGGACTGCCATAAGGTAACATCACATTCCCATGTGATGTCCTCTTCACTACATCCCTTTCACTAAACTAAGTAGTTGGTACACCAATTCTTTCGACTAGCACCTTCGGTCCGATGGCTAAGAATCCTCTTAGCCATTCTTCAAAATTCCTTTCAAACACCAAGAGGGACTCTCCTGACTTGATGCCTCACTGCATCCTCATAAAAGGGTTTGAGGAAGCTCACATGAAATGTTGGATGGAGTTTCATCTTCTCTAGTAGTTTCAATTGATAGGCCACATTGCCTACCCTCTTCACAACCTCAAATGGTCCATTGTACCTCTGGAGAAGGTCTTTGTGGTACCGTTTATTGGTGACCTTCTTCCACATTGGGGAGTAAGTTTCAACAAGACCTTATCCCCTTCATTGAACTCCACCACTCTTCAATTTTGATCAGCATATTTCTTCATATGTCTTTGTGCCTTGGGTAAGCTATCCTAAGCTTGCTCATACAATTCCTACTTATTGCATGCAAAGCGATACGCCGCTGGGCATTTCTCTTGTGACTTTGATTTTGCCACCTTTAATGGCATTATGGGCTAATTTCCAAAGACCAACTCAGCAGGACTCAACCCCGTTGAAGAGGTTTGATGCAAGTTATAGCAAAATTGGATAGTGTCCAACAATGCAACTCAATTTCGCTAACTTGCGGTTACAAAGTGGTAAAGATACTCTTCAACCAAAGTATTTACCTACGTAGTTTGCCTATCCATTTGGGGATGGTTGGCTGTGGAAAATTTTAATTCCGAGCCCATCAAAGAGAACAACACCACCCAAAACTTTTCTTTAAACCGTGCATCTCGGTCACTTACAAGATCTCTCGGTACCCCAAATACCTTTACCACATGTCGAAAGAAGAGTTCAACAGTTGTTTTTGCAGTGCACACCTAAGGTGCAGCTATAAACATAGCTATTTTGAGAACCGATCCACCATAACCAATACCAACACCTTCCCATCCACCTGTGGGAAGCTCGTGATGAAATCTATAAAAATAGACTCCCATGATCTTTTCGAGATTGGGAGAGGTTGAAGAAGCCCAACCTGCTTCTTCTTCTTTGTCTTGTCTAGCTGACACACTAGACATGTTATCACATACAACTCCACATCCTCTTCCATCTTGAGCCAAAAGTAGCCTTGAGAGAGAAGAGCTAACATTCTCTTCAACCCTGGGTGTCCAGCCTATTGGATATCATGGGTTTCCCTCATGAGTTCACGTTGTAGTCCCTCACCCTTAGGAACATACAGCCTGTTACCCCAAGCATACAAAAGATTAGTCTCAAGCCAATACTTCTGTACAAGGCACTCACGCACCTGCTGTCAAAGTTAACAATAGGTCTTGTCTGCTTCCATAACTTCCTTCACTTTGTCGAAAAAGTTCGAGTGAACTATCATCAACACTGCTACGTAGGCTTGGACTTTCTTTTGACTAGTGCATTCGCTACCTGGTTCTCCCACCCAGGTTGATGAACCCAATCAAAGTCAAACTTTGCAAGGTACTCTTGCCACCTTGCCTGCTTTGAGGAGAGCTTTATCTAGGTTGTGAAGTAAGTGTTGGCCACATTATCTGTGAGCACTGTGAACTTCGTTCCCAACAGGTAATGCCTCTAGAAATTCAAGTAGTGCACCACTGCTGTCATTTCCTTTTCATGAGTAGTATATCATTGCTTTGTGTCCTTTAGTTTCCTACTCTCAAATGCAACTGAATATTTCTCTTGGATCAGGACTCCACCAATTGCTCGATTAGATGCATTAGTATGAAGTTCAAAGGGAACTTTGAAGTTGGGCAACCACAACAATTGTTCCGATGTCACAACTTTCTTAATTCATTTAAAGGCCTTCTCACAGGCCTTCGACCAAACCCATGTTTGGTTTTTCTTCAGTAAATTGGTCAAGGGGGCTACCTTCCTTACGTAGCCCTCAATGAACCACCGATAATAGTTTGAAAGTCCTAGAAAGGACCACAATTCAGGCACCGTCTTTCAAGTGGGCCACTCCACAATTGCCTTCACTTTTTGGTCATCCATCCGGATCTTCCCTTTTGATATTTGGTGGCTTAGGAACAAGATCTCCTAGACACCAAATTCACATTTTTCTTTCTTTACATACAATTGGTTTTCTCTCAGCCTTGAGAAAACCTGCCTCAGGTATTCTACATTAGCCTCTAGACTCTCACTATACACCACAATATCATCTTGATAGACTACCACTGATCTATCTAGGAAATTATATAACACATCATTCATCAAATTACAAAATGTGGCAGGGGCATTAGTGAGACCAAATGGCATCACCAAGAACTCGAAAAAGCCATAATGAGTTACACACACTATTTCTTCTTCATCCCCAATAACGATGTGCACCTGCCAATACCCAGACCTTAAATCAAGTTTGGTAAAATACCTAGCTCTTACCAAATGATCAAACAAGTCTACCACATTTGGCACTGGGTACTTGTTTTTTATGGTGATTTTGTTTAGTGCCCGATAATCCATGCACATTTGCAACGTTCCATCCTACTTCTTTTGAAAGAGCATCAATGCTCCATATAGTGCCTTTGAAGGTTGAAGGTATTTATACTCTAACAGCTCATCTAGCTACTTGTGCAACTTAGCAAGCTCCATGGGAGACATGCGATATGGCACACTCACAGGCGGCCTCACCCCTGGTTCTAGCTCTATATGGTGGTCTACCTTCCTCCTAGGCGATAAGACCTTGGGCAACTTTGGTAGCATCACATCTGAAAGTTCCATTACCAGATCCCTCACATAATCAAGAACTTCCACTGTTTAGTTCTTCTTGATTTTTACCAAGGTAGCCAACACAGTGACTTTACCCCTTTTCACCCTTGCATTTGTTTGAGCTACCAATTGAAACATCAGCTTAGGCTCTTTACATTTGATTAAGATAAAGTTGGGTTACCTTTCATCAACAATCAGCATTCCCCCCCAAGTGTGGTGCCACTAAAGCTTTGGCCCTTAAAAAGAGTTCAACCTCCAAAATCAACTCAAAATTATTTAAAGAGATAACCACAAAGTTACAATTATCCTCCTAGAGGCCAACTCTAAGAGGAGAGGAGATCAGACCATGCACTAGTTATGCCCCTAAGTTCATTGCCTTCACCTTGCTTTGGCTCTTGGCAACGATCAAGCTAGGTTTCTTCACCAGCCGTTGGGACGCGAAGTTGTTTGTCGCTCCTGTATCCAACATTGTTGTCACCTTCTGTCTATTGAGGAATACCTCTATGAACATCAGCTTGTTGGGTGGGCTAGGCTTCTAGCATGCAAGGGTGTTTAACTATAATGGGTTACACCTTAGGTTACTACCATCTCCCTCAAATTCTTCTTGAAGTCTGAGGGTTGTGAGCTTCTCTCTTAATGGATAGTCACAAGCTTGATGTGGTTCGTCATAAATGAAGCATCTAGATGAGAATTTCTTCCCTTGGGAAGCTTTATCTCCTTTGGGTTTGGAGAGCGCCCCCTTCTTTTTCTTATCTTTAGGACCTTAGTGTTGCTTTCCTCCCTTCTTACCCTTGTCCTAGGGCTTCTTTCACTCTGAATGGGATCTGGAATTACCCAGCTTATAGTCGACCAAGCCATTCGCAGCGGTTATGGCCGTTGGTAGATCTTTCACATTTTGCCTCCTCAACTCTACCTAAGCCCATGGCTATAACCCTAAAAAGAAGTTAAACAGTTTGTCCTCATCATACATATTTTTAATGTCTAATATCAAGGAACTAAATTCCTTCACATAATCATGCAAGGTAGTAGTGTGTCTCAGATTTCTTAGGGATTCACGTGCTACCCATGCGATATTCAAAGGAAGAAACTGATTCTTCAACTCCTTTCTTAGAACCTCCTATGTTGTGATTTGAGGGCAGTCGACACTCACATCATTCTCCAGTCGTGTCCTCCACCAGAGCTTTACATCTCCAATAAGTATCATAACCCTTTGGTCCTCAGGAATACGAGTAGCACAAAAGTATTGCTCCATGTCCCAAAGGAAGTTTTCGAGTTCCTTTGCGTTTCAGCTTCCTCCAAACTGTTTTGGCTCTGGCACTTTTAGTTTGGAGTTATCTTGGTTCTCATCCCCATGTGAAGATCTTGCAACGACCTTCTTGAGCAATGATACGTCATCCTCAAGGGATTAGAGATGTGCCTTTAAGTCTTCGATCTCACCCAAATGAGATTCAAGTTTGCCTTGCACCATATCATGGCTCTGCTCGTTGATTTCCCTATGGTGTAGCGCCACCTACTCTGCAAGGGATTGAGCATTAGGAGTCAGGGCTCCAATCAATGCTTCCAAGATAGCTACGAGATCAGCAAGGTCCTCCATCACAACAACCTTTGCTTTGATACCAACTATCATTGGGTGAATCACAACGGAAAATTTTTCATCAGGTGATAGCACTAAGTGCCCAACTTAGCCAGCTACTCACAACAATGCATAGCAATGCTCAAGCACAGGGGAACACACTTACAGGAAAACTCCCAACCTTTGCTTACAAAAGAATATAATACATGTACAGGAGGTTGCCCCAATGTGAGCAGCACCCTTTGTATTTATAAGCGTGGGCATGACTGGCGCTACAAATTTGTTCCTTGCATATCAACACAGAGTATGCACATAACCCATTGCTAGTTTTGTCTTCCATCTGCTTCACTGCAATTGGCGATAGCAGATGTGCATGCACTACATCTGGATGAATCCATCTATACCTTGCCTTGCATGCATCCCACCTAGCTTCATGTTGCAGTAATTGATGTGCATGTGCTACATCTAGACAAACTAGTTGTAGCCCCTTTGCATGCATCCCACTTGGTTTCATCTGTGTAGACAAACTAGTTGTAGCCCCTTTGCATGCATCCCACTTGGTTTCATCTGTTTTGGTAACTCCAGTATGCCACCCAATTCAGGTTACTGAGTGCACACGCATGCACTCCGCATCATGTCTTTCCACACCCAAGGCATGGACCAACCGTAGCTCATGCTTGCATGCCTTGGTATCAGCAGCTGAAGAGGTCGTGACAGGACTCTTCCTCAAAACCATTGCAAAACATACTCTAATCTATCTCATGCACACCTCAAGTGCGTTCTAGCGTGGCTCTTTATTTATTTTTGGTCTTTACCTGTCCGTCCATGAGCCAGCGTACCCACTCGTCTCTGGCGCGGTGGTGGTCCTTGATCGCCTTTTTCTGCAGGAGCACGTCGTGTTAGGCGGCCCAGGTGCCACTATTCCGAACTGGACCGACGGCAACGCCGGTGTCCATCGTTGTTTTTATAATAATTTGGCGTCTCGACCACGATCCAGTGTTTGTGCCGGTTTCTTGGCTTCGTTAAAAAGGCGGAGTTGAGTGTGTAAATGCCTACTGCGGTGGCTTGCGCATGTGCAGAGGCGTAACGTGGCCACTATCGCTGCCGTGGTAGACCCCCGTGTGGCCCTCTCACTTTCCAGAATCACCCAAAAAAACCACCGAAAAATACCTGCATTTCGTGTTTGTAACAGATGGCCTGACCGTTGGCACTGAAGTTTTCTGTTTTTTCCTTTATTTTGTGGTCAAAACTCTGGGTTAGAGCGGGCCTGTGGCACATACAGAGTTCATCGACTCTCCTCCAGGGCTGGGCTGGAAATTGACGCCCATTAACGCCCTTGTGCTTTTGTTTGGAGAACGTTGTTTGGAGAACGCAAAATAAGTTGAGAATTTTTTAACACCTGTGTCCACAAACAGATCCTTTTGAAAGTTACCTGTCATTTAAAAGACGTAACATATCACCTATTCCTTTGCAGATGTAATATATAGTTGGCTTCTGTGTTGGTTGTAGAATTGGCTTTGTCGATGCAATTAATTATACTTAAATTAAGATGTTTTCTGTTTTGATGTCGTATTATAAAATTATAGTCGAACAACACGATTATTAAAAAGTATAGTACAATGAATTTCCTTGGGGAGTTACCTTTACTTGAAACTAGTTTGCTTTTACCTGGTTGAAATTCTCAAATTTTCATCTTATCTATTCTGAATTATCAATGTGGCATTGGGTTCGTGATTTGCAAGTTCTACAATGACTATGTCAATAGGATATGCAACAAACCATAAACTGCTCCCAGATGCATGGTATATGAAGATATGCATGGCATACATACATGCCCATATGAAGAAGTGCTTCAACATGTACAATAGAAACACATGGCAAGGTGGGTCACGTTAGAAATTTGAAAAAATTGTTCAATTACGTAAAAATCATTACTTTGTGGTAAAAATTGTAGTTTATAGTAGTAAAACTACGGTTAGTATAAAAGGGCCGCGTCTAAAAGTCGGAGGAGTCCAGTAGGCTCAACTCAAATTCCAAGGCAGCCGCAGAGTAGTGTTGAAGTGGTAATTGGTATCAATCCGAAAAACATTGTCTCGTAATAAGTAAAGAAAGAGGTTGTACATACATAGACAAACTACTAGATGTGGAACTGTGTATTCAAACAAACATTAAATACATTTAACTGTTAATATCATATTATGTAGCTTGCCATCCTCGAATAGAGGATAAGAATGTAATAAATTACTTTAGCTCTAATGGATCATTATCTCTGATAAATTAATAATTAATTATGTCTGATAATTAATATCAGTTAATAATTAATTATGTTTAATAATTAATATCAGTTGCACATGGTTTTCAGCTCGCTGCAACTGTGTACAACGTTGTCATGTGAATGCCACCTCAGGTAAAACTAAAATCTCTACTATAGTAAAAACAATGCACAATGCATGTGACAAATGATATAAATCATGGTACTTTGCCATGCCATGATGTAAAACTATACAATGTGAATGTGATTGAGCCGTGAGTGATTTTGTCTAAGTTTCACCTCAGGTCTTACAACTATTATCACAGGTTCCTAATAAACTAGTTTAGCTAAATATTTATGAAATCTTAAAATTGATTTACTTAAAATTTAAGTAATAATGCAGAGGCAGCCAAGCGAAGCAGGTAACGATGAGCACGGAGACGGGGCCGGCGGCCATCCACAGGACGAGGAACAGCCGAAAGTAAAGGCAACCACCAAACTGTTGGCGGCTTACAGGAGCCGGGCCACGTATTTGGCGGTCACCATCGTGACCGTGACGGGCAAGGGCACGTTGACGGATTGGCATCTCATCATCAGGACTGCCCCCAGCGATGCCATGGCTGTTCCGGGGATTTCCGGTCTGCCGTCGCCGGAGACGCGGCTCCTCCGAACACGGCGACGGCGACGGCGACGGCGACGGCAGTGGATTCTATGACGCAGAACGACGACCATGTGTTTGCTGTTGATGTTGTTATTGGCGTTTTTACTGAGTTTTTTCTTATCCATTTCCCTTTTTAAGTTTCTGAATCCTTGAGAATACTCTTTTGCATGGTAGCAAACTTTTTCACTTTGTTTTTAATTCAAAGGGAATTCCGGCTGCTGGTAATTATTGTGCGCACTGAGAGCTGTCCATCCCATCGGCAAGATGCGTGGCCGTCATGAGCACCGCATTTTTTCAAGTTAATGAACATATTCAATGGTAGAAAACGTCCCTTGGGAGGGACATAATAAATAATGCAAAGAGTGTTCCGCCTTCCCAAATGGTCCCACACTGGTCTTCAGTAGGCCGACCAGTGTGGGAGCAATTTGATTCACCTTCGTTTGTCACTCGTTATGGCATGGCATGAAAGTGTTTGGAGTTTGGAATCTAGCTCTTCATTGGTTTGTTGCATGTCAGAACACACTTTTTTTAGCGCCGTTGTGCTGACAAGACGCAACTATTACGATGATGAATGAAAAGGTGACCACAATACAAGCAACCTTAGGAGTGTGGTCTTGGAATGCAGGTATTTAAAAATATATGTAGTCAACACGGAATTTTTATGGTGTTTCCATGTAACATCATATTCTTAAAAGTACACAAGAATAAAAGGTAATGTTCATTATTATAAAATGTAATGTTCATTATTATAATGAAAAAAAGCTTTTTAGTACAACACCTAGTGATACAAATGTAATTTAAATATTAAATATTTACTTTTAAATATAGGTTTACTAAGAAAATATTTTAACTATAGATTTTTTTAGCACTCAAGAAATTTAAGTTAGAGTGTTCCATAAGGCTATTTCATTATTGCCATACCCAAAAGTGAAGGCAAGCATCCATACCTCTCTTATGAGGGACAAGTGTTCTAACAATTATGCTACACTTCTAAGTACTATGGATACTCTTTTTCTTAATGCACATAAAAAATGCATGGCTTTAATACTTACTAATGCATGTAATAAATGGGAAATTTTCATGCATATAAGCAAAGGCCATGACTCAATGAGGCATAACTCATTTACTTGGAACACATAGATTCTAATTTGCAAGTTACTATATTGTTTCCAAAGTGCATGCTTGGACATGTGCCAACCATGAAAACCCATAGTCAAATGCCTCACATACTTAAATAGTTAATCTATGTTGATAAAATAAAGCACCTAGATGATAAATAAAGGTGAAGAGTTAAAATTTAGCATTTCATTTGATGCTAATTTCTCCTTTTTAGCAATTTAACTTGAAAAAACTACTCCCATTTATTACTAGTTAAAAGGACAAAATTTATAGTCTTTGCCTCTAATTTTTATGAATGCTTTTTTAGGTGATAATTCAAGCCATGATTATTACCAACATCATAATGCAAAGTCAAATTATAGTTTTTGCTATTATAACTTTGATTCTAGCATGGAATGTTGAGTTATAATTTAATGGGAGCTAAGATGATGAGAACTTAAGCAAGGCTTGCTAATAACATTCTAATACTTGATGGGAATAATAGCTAAGAGATGGTGATCTTATACATTTAATTTATTAGATCTAATATGGTGTAAATAAAATTGCCTCATCTTTTGCATTAGCCCAAATCTATGTTTGCATTTGCCCAAATCTATGTTAAAATCTTCTATTGTTAAAAAAAAGTTTCAATTCCAACACCCACCACTTATTATCACTATTATTTGTGGCTCATAGCTATCTGTCCTATAAATTGGTATAGGGATGTCATAATATGTTACTTGAGAACCATCCATCCAATCTTGCAAAACACTTATTCTTAACTCATCACATAGTTCCTATTGCTCATAACCAAAAAGTCTTTCAAACAAACACTCTCATTGTAGAAAGCTTGAGGTTTAGTGTACCATTTCATTTAATGATTATCCTATGACCGGACTAGAAATTGACACTATTATGATTATTTTTAGAGATCTCTATCATATAAAAAGTTCAAAATTTTTGAATACCTCTATGTGCTAGTACTTTTTAAAGATGCTTATTATTTACAAGGTGTAATAGAAGGAAGGTTATAAGATTGGATTTATTGTTGTTGTTGTTGTAGTTTAATCATTATATATTGAAATTCAATGTGTTATTGTTCATTCAAACATGTTTTTACTTTTGCTCTTTTAATTGTGAAATTCTCATAACAATAATTTTTATATTAACATGTTTTTATATTAACATGAATAATTATTTTAATGTGAAATTCTCAACTTCTTCTTAATTAAACGGATAAAGAATGCATTGGAGATCAGGATCAGAGTGTATGTATACTCAATTAACACGGCAGGACAAAACACAGAGTTGACCCCACAATTCTATTGGGTAAAAAAGAAACCAGAAAACAAACTGTCTTTGAGACAAATTGAAAGCTTTTCTTTGACCTACACTGCTCAGCTGTATAAAATATCAGAAAAGATCTTATTTCAAGGAATTGGAAGACGCAACAATAACAATCATACGGATCATTATGTGATAATAAACAAATGATGTAAATGCGAGAAAGAAGAGAGAGAGAATCTGAAATAACGTAAATCTTATTTAGCAAGGGCAGCGGACGGTAGGCAGGGACCATGAACATCCAACAAGAACAACCGGAAACGACGAAACCCCACACACAGCAGAACCGGCGCCATCGCGGAAGCGTCTCAAAGCTCTGCAAATGCTTTTCCATTTGTCCATTCTCATTCTCATCCTCATCATCATCATCCTGATCCTGAATTCTCCTGTTGCTCCTCCTTCTGTGCTCTTTTTCTGGCCATGGCCGTCCATGACATGGATCCTCTGGTACTCTTTAGACGCAGGAGACATCGATATAGTAGTCCTCATTTTCCAACTTGAAAATTCTTGCGCTCAAACTTCTCTGCAATTTGGACGGATGCCCATTTGTTTCTTGCTTTTTGCGATTTTGCTTTCTACACTGAAGCCGCGGCCCTTTTGAAGGCACACTAGTGCAGAGAGCGGGCCTGCAATTGAAAGTGAAAGTGTGAAGTTTCATGTCATCCACTGCATGCTTTGCATCGCTGATTGCCCTTGCTCTGCTGCTGTGTTTGTCGCAGTGTTGTTGTCGGCATCGTGACTCAGAGGCATTGATTCCTTTTTTTAACATTCTTCCACATATTACACTCCAAATCGCCACTGATTTCAGCAGACCGCTCAGCCACCGCTACTGTAGTCACATTTATTTGTTGCATGTTGTTGGATTTTCTTCTTCTTTTAATTAGAACGCTCTTCTACGACACCTTTGTTCGGCACTTGTTTGTCGTAGTTACCAAACACGGTCTGAATTCACAACGAATTCCGCTGCTGTTGCTGCATTTTCTCATTTTCAAGAGGTAGTAGATGAAGAGTCCCTGTCTCGGCATCGGATTTCATAAAATGAATATATTAAAAATAAAAATTCATAGTACAAAAAATATAGAAGTAGAGGATAAACTCCAAAACATCCAAAAGGCCTAACAGTTTTGGGGTACCTTTTTCAGTTTTCATCTTTGCAACTATAATTGGAAAACTTTTCCTTTGGATTAGTAAAAGATCTTGTCCTTTGGATTAATATAAGGTGGATGAAAAGATGAAGGAAAATCTGTTTTGATATTCTCCAAGGCAAATTTCTCCACTAGGCCTTTGTTATGCTATTTTTTTTATTCTATCTATATCATATTTTCTTGCTTTTTGTTCCTGTACATATTCTCACCAAAAATAAATTACCTTATCCATTTTTTTATTAGGCTTATATTAAGAATCCAAGCAATATATAAGGAACTCCCAAGGGAGCATCCTTGTTAGATCACAACACAACAATTGGCCAATGCCTAAGCTATAATTCTCACTTGCAATTCTTTTCCATTGTATTCATTAATTTTCTTTGTGCTCAATCTTGAAGGTGTGCTGCTGCTATTGGTCTAGGAACTAATTTTTATTGAGGTTTTTCACCTTGAAAGTTTTCCCTCGGGTAACTCTGTGTTTTGCCAATTTTTGAATTATTCTTCATTTTTTTCTAAAACAAAATTTATTAGTATTGTGTGCGAGAGAATGGGAATAATAGATAAGAAGCACCCTCATAGGTTTTCACTTCATACTAAAAGCTTCTATTAATAAAAAAGAAAAATTAAAGAAAAACATTTAGGAATTCATGTGAAGCATCATTAGTTATTGAATAATATTACCTTGAAATGAAAATAAAAGAAAATTAGTTGTGAGTAATCTTACCATAAACTCATAATGAAAGAAAATTAGTAGAAGATGTTTGTAAAAAACTATATAAACTTCGAAATTTTCTAAAGAATAAGACCATAAAAACAATGCAAATATGAAGTAAAAATTGTTAGAATTAAGGAATGTCACCAAATAAAACATTCAAATTCTCTTATTAAGAGTTTACCGCAAATCTACTACTCATCAATCATGAGCGAGGTTGGATGGACACTTTTCTCCGATCCTTGTAGTGGCATAAATCAAGGTATAATTAATTATTTTAAGCATTGTTGCTGAGCCATTTTGGTAGGTTTCTAATTTAATTTATGTTATCGATGAGTTATAAGCTTTACCATCTTTAACAACTGACTAATGTCGTGAAAGCAAGAATTTTGATGACTATTACTATTTCATTAATCATGTCATTATTAGCTCTACTTCCTCACCAGATCATGAGCTCTATGCCTTCTCATTTAGTAAGGAACTACAATGTCTATTGTCATAATTGTTTTGTTTGGTCAAAAGGGATAAGTTGGTTAAACAAAATTTGTTAAATGATCATCATAAAAGTAAGAATTAGAGTGATTATTATTATTTCATTCATGTTGCCATTATTAGCTTTATGCCTCCTCTGATTTAGTAAGGTGCTACAAGGTCTATTTTCATAGTTATTTGGTCAAAATGGATGAGATAGTTAAAAAAAATTTGTTGAAAGGCAGCATTAACTTGGCAACCATAATTTCACCAAATGCAAGCATGATGTATATGAACATGGTCCATGTACCAATAAATTGAAGGTGAAGGCACAAGCACTTTATTTCATTTTATTTTTTGGAATATGATTTACTTAGAAGTTCAAGCTCATTGTCTATTTATTAACTATTCACAAAATTTTAGTGAAATTTAAGCAAACCAAATTTTCTAAAGCAATGATGGTATTTCTAGTGGATACAATGCCTAAAGACATGGAATATCTCATTAGAGGTAGTGCAATGTAAGCCTAAGTAGATAGACAAGTTAGTTAATAAGTAAGCACTATAATAATTATCATCAAATTTGTTTCAATTCTAGTGGGCAATGTTGAGTTATAAAGTTCTAACTAAACTATATTACAATTCTTTTAGGGTTTCAACACTACCCCCCACCCCACCCTCTAATTATCATCAAATGTAGAAGGCAAGAAGAAATTTTACTTGAAGCATATTAGGGACAATCAACTAGAGTTAGAAATTTCTTATCTTACAACTAAACTCCCAAGTAGATCTCACAACTCAATCATCATGTTTCATTTGAGTTGACATCAACTTAGGATAAAAATTGGGAAATAGATCAACCTCCTTGGAGAAGAGCACACATGCAGGTTATGTTGATCAAGAACTCTTGTAGATGAGAAGTATGTTTCTCTTAATTTTCATTTCATTGAGCATCTTAGACAAAAGTATATAATTGTAATAAAACATGTGTATGATATATTTTTGTTGCATCTTTTTGGTGATTCACCACTTCGTTAAATCTATTTTTATTTTCTATGAGGTGAATATACTATTCGTTCAATAAATAATTTTTGATATATGGGCATAATTGATGAACTGTCATTAATATAGGTTGCATTGATACATGTCTCTTCATGCAGCCTTGTTGATGTACCCTCGTCAATACATTCTAGGATGTGTTGACACACGTATGTCGACGTTGATGTAATGATTGCCTACATAAAATGTGCACATCCCTCTCATTTATGACACCTTTTTGGTCTTAGCCTTAGCTAGATTCTTTCATTTTCTTCCTTTTAGAATTAGAATATTTTTCCTCTAAGTGTCCATAGCATAGATTTATGAGATTTCATGACATTCTATTCAAGTGCCTATGCACCTGGACACATTTGCTTAGATGATAATAAAATTGAGATTTCCTACATCAAGTGTAGCACTTTGACTAACATAATTCTACTCTCCAACACTTTACATTACATGCAATTTACTTTCTCGTTATTAATTGGTTAATTAATATTATCATTCATAAGCCATGTGACTACGACCATTTCAAGCATAACATATATTGCTTGGTAATCCCAGTAGTGGATACTTGGTGCGCCTAGCAGTATACACTTGGTAACCTAGAAGCATTAATATAGGTTTAGGATGTGTATGAAAAATGGAAACAAATACTCCATGTTAGGAGAGTTAGTTAATGAAGTAGTTAATTAGTTAATTAATTTAATTCTCAAATCTTTATTCAATCATCTAGCAAATAGGAGAAACATAATAAAAAATATATTATGTTGCAACAACACTTAACCATATTCACAACTTAACACAAGTATGGATTGGGAAGACAACAACTTACAACTACACAATTCACTGTTTAAGAATATTGGCAACCTAGGTAACTAAGTCCATGGAATTTGACGATATCACGTGTAAACGCTTGTGATTCATATGGTTGGACATAGTAACTATCAATAGCTCATCAATAATAAAATCTTTAATTTTAGTTACAATTTCAATTGAAGACTTTTTTATATTATCTTAGCAATCATTTGTAAAAGAATAATTCTTACCAAAGTTTTTTTTTCTAATATACAAACAGTAGATTGGGTTTTGATAGACCATCACATTTCACATACAAGCATTCTAGCAATGGTTGTTAAGATTAACTATAGAGGTTGAATCAATCTAATAGATCCATAAGGATTTGAGCATAAAATAAAAAAAATTTAAGTTCAACATTTTAATATATTTTGATTTTTGCTAAACATATCACATAATTATGTACATTTAAGTTTATATGAAAAATGTTTTAATTATTTTAAATAAAAAACTAAAACAAGGCTTACACCATGTGTTGATTGGAAAGCATCCTTGGTGTATAAAGAGTATTAAACTCTTTCTCCATTGATTTAATGTACTTGGAATTTCTTTTCAATAATATTATTTATTTTTTGGGATCTAACAAACCACCTCACATCCCACACCCACCAAACAAAAGAAAATCTTTGATTAATTAATGTATAATTAAACTTTTACTTTGTTATTTATTATATTATTTCTAAATTCATATCCTTACATAATTAGTTGATTAATACTTGAATTTATTATGTTGTTTAATTTGTTTTTGCTAGCTTTCGTACTTTTCTTCTTGTCCTTTAATAAACTTTAATCATAATTAGGGTTAAATACACTTAGATCCAAGATCAAAACTAAAGTAAGATTCAACATGTAGTTGATGTAAATTTTCCATGAAAGTTTTTACATACATGATGAATCATGTTTTGATGTGCTTCGATTTCGATATCAGAGCCTCAATATTAGATACCCGATATTGAACCCCAAGAAGCGGTGTCGAATATTCGATATTGCAGGATATATGCCAACCCATAAATATAGCACTTAGGCACATAATTTTTAAGTAAGTTTTTGCATAAAGTAATTAAGTTCTTGTAGTTTAGGCATTCTAGAGTTAGAATATTTCTAAGTGCCCATAATAGGAGTCTGAGTGTGTACGGATCTTTATTTGAGCACTGATGTACCTGAGCACAGCAGTGTGATAGAAATAAAAATGAGCCCTTTTGATAATCCTTGCAACACTAAGAATAGATTAATATTGCATTTAATGCATTTATTATTCATGCATTTTACTTTATTGCACTTTAATTAAGCACTTAATTTCTAGTTGTTAATGCACATAAGCATGACCACTTTGAGAATACGCATAGTAGTTGGAAACCCAGAAATGCTTAATTTTTGGTAATCCAATAGTGCTATATGCATTCAGGATGTGTTTGGAGAGTGGGAATGGGTACTTGTGTTATGATAGCTAGGCAGTAGATAAACTAGATATTAAATTACCCTACCTTTTATTCTTTCTTTAGGCAATTAAATTTATAAAACATAAAATGATAAAAATCATATACCTTAATTGCACCTAACCATATACTTATACCTCATGAGTGAAGCTAAGAAGATAACGATCATCCTGATTAGATTTCACTTCCTAGAGCTAGTGTAGTTAGGAACTTAGGGTCTATGGAGTTTGACCAAATTATGCATGAATGCTTGTGATTCATATGGTTGGATGTAGGGGGTACCTTGTAGCTCATTATTGGCAACATTGCCGAAGACCTTTTAGTTGTTATCTGAACTATTTAAGAATTAGTGGATATTACTCAAAATTGTTGGAACAAACCCTAGAATCATATCACACTTTAAAATAATGACAACGATATTTAAAAGTACACTACATTTTTATTCTCTAACATAAAATGTCTCCTTCTCATAGGAACGATTCTCTATCCAAGTCTAACGAAGTTCATTAGTAGGTGCCCCAAAAATATCGAGTGGTATATGCTCATCTTGATGAGTATGTACCCAACTTCACCTTCATCCTACACTAGGATGAATAGTTGTGGTGGTGTGACATGCAGGGCAACATTATGTTGTTTCCTAATCAATTTGTTCCTACGATGCTCCAACAAACTTTTGTGCATTTGGGTCTCAAGTGACTTCATGCTAAATATGTTGTGTAGGATAGTGACACTAGGGATTATCATCCCACTAAAGCACAACATCTTAGGGATTGACAATAAGAATAGCATCTTGAATTTGCAAAGGGGAAGTGGTTCAGTGATTCCCCATTCCTACTATACCAAAAAGATGGTGAAGAACCCTTCTCTGGGGGTTTTCCATTTAGTGAAATTCCTCTCTTTGAATTTATTGAAGGAGGTCAAAACTAGAACCTAAAATCCATAATTCACAATCCTAGTTCTGGCAAGAATTGATCCAACAACAAAGGAGGATCTAAAGAGGAAAGTCGTGGTAGGGATGTGGACAAGAAACAAGAGCATGATCTTTGCCACAATCATCTGAAAGGGGGTAACAGGCACTGTGATGGTGCTAGTCCTTCTTTCTCTTCACCTTCATCATNAACTGTGATGGTGCTAGTCCTTCTTTCTCTTCACCTTCATCATCATCATCATCTTCTTCTTCTACCTTTGATTGTAATCGCAGGGGTCGTGACTATGATGGAGGTGACTGATGAGATCAAAATAACAAAAGGGATCATTACGTGGGCTAAGACTAGGGTATGGGCAATCAAGAGAGATCTATCACCATGAATGAAGAGGTAGTAGATGGCATCGTAGGCATCAAAATCAAGGCCTAGATGAACTTTTGCTTGCTACCTAGAGTATGATAAAAACTGCAGAGGTAGTAAAAATTCCCACAAGGCATGTAAAGGATAGTTGAATCAAAAGACTAGACATGAGCAATATTCCTTAGTTTGAAAGGGGATATAACTTAGATCTACAAAATCATCTCCAAGCCTTTCAAGATGTATGTGCCTTGTAGAATATAGAAAATGAGTGGAAAAAACTTAATTTGTTTCCTAGGATGTTAATTAAAAAAGTAAAGAACTGGTACTAATCCTTAGAACCAAAATTTATCAGATGATGGAGTATAATGCTTGAGTTGTTTAATGACAAATATCAAATGTACTCTTGAGTGTACAACTTGAGAAGGTAGATTCGAGGATGAAAACAAGGGATACACGAACCCTTGGATGCCACCTTCAACTGATACTGTTCCTTATTGCATAGATGTCCTAGCCATGGTTATTCTCAACTGGATCAACTTTGCCACATTGTAGACAGGCTTCAATTTGAAATGAGGAGAATCCTTAGTGTTTATACCCAAGGGCAACTATAAGAATTAAGCACTCATCAGATCCAAATATTGATTGAGTAGGTAGCAAAAGAGGATGGAAAATTAAGGAAATGAGAATGTGTAGAAGAGTACAACTATGAATCTTCTATTTGCAAGATGAAGGCTTAATTCTCTGAGAGTGAGGAAGAATTATCAATTGATGAGGTGATGAATAGAAAATCCTTGTTGCTTCAAAAATTCCAATTTGAAACTATGGCTAAGGTTGATCAGTTATAGGACTCCATGGATATTAGATTTCAAGCTATCCTAAAAATTGCTAAAGTGTCCAAGGAACAAGGTAGTGATCATGAGCATAGAAGGTGCAAGGAAGCTAAAAATGCCTATCAAAGATGTAAGGACAAGATTGATATAGTGGGAGAAGTTGTGGAAAGAAAATCAGATGATGATGGTGGGTGCAACATCTGCCATTATGAACATCTTAAGGAATGTTGTCCTATTGTGTTGCACTTATAGGAATCTGGGGCATATTCCTTGAATCCATAACTAGCACAAAGGCAAACACCCAGAAGAGTGCCTTATCCTCAAGGCAATTCTAGGTAGGTCCACCAACAACAACAATATTATCCAATTGGAACTCCATTGCAACCATATGAATAGTATCAATAATGGAAGCAACCACAATCATGGGTGCTAGCACCACTAAGATAGCCATACCCTTATAGAGAACTTGATCCATATGGTTATTATGTTTAGCAACCCTTATCTTCACATGACTCCTCCAATTATGGTTTTACTTTCTAACCTCACTACTCTCTTGATTATTATTGAACTCATTCTCCACATGCAAGGAGGGATACCACCTTTTACCCTTATCCTCCTCCTATTCCTACACATGTTCCTCCATCCTCTGCACAAGTACCGCTTACTCCATCTATGCAGGGAGGACTCCGAGCTCAACCACAACAATGCAACATTACTAGAACTATTAATCTACAATCGATTCATCAACCCAGTGGTTCAGAAACTCGATCAAAGAAAAGACATTTCTTCCAATCCAATAGTTCATTTAAGCCCTCACATACATCAGTAGTTGGCAACCCTATTCCTCTGTCTCCCTCTATATCAAATTCCTTTGAGTCCCCTTGAAACCAAATACTATTGAGGATCCATATTGTTATGCTTACTTATGCTATATCTAATTAGATTTGTGCTGGAAACCTTCCCAAGAAATTAGTTGATCCTAGGAGTCCTCTTATTTATTGGAAGATTGCTAGGAATGAACTATGTAAAGCTCTTCTTGATTCAAGTTTCAATGTCAATCTGATTTCTCATAGGATGTGTTCTACATGGAGCTTGCCTCCTCTAAAGAAGAGCAATATCATATTGGAATTTGCAAACTAGTTCATCACTGTTCCATTGGGACTGCTAGAAGACGTTATGACCATTGTTTATGGGTGGTCTTATTCTACTGAATTCCTTGTAATCAAGGTGGAGAACTATAAAGGGGGCTTTCCAATCATCATAGAAAGGGCTTGGTTGAGCACAATTGATGCAAAAATGGGCATTAGAGATCTTTTCATGGAAATATCTAAAGAAAATATATTCAAGAAGATCGAGAAGAACTGAGTTCCATGCATTGTGTATAGTAATATAGGGTGTAATTATGTGTAGAAACTCTAGGTAGTGAAATAAGCATCCATCTATACATGCAAGAAGTGTGCACTAGAAGTTGATATCCAAAGGTGTTTGTATGTAGTAGCCACAAAACAAGAGGGTACCCAGTGGCTGATTACTAATTTTGAGAGTAGCACACTTTGCATGAAACCTACTGAGAGCTTGACATGTGCATACATTGCAAGCATGGATGAACTTGAGCAAGTTCATCACAAACTCTCTAATAATGCAAATGATGATAACTATTGGGAAAAGATGAAAATTCTTAAAAGATTTTAAGCAAGAGCCCCTTGAATTAAAAACTCTATCAGTTGGCATGAAAAAATAAAAAGCCAGTAATAATCAATGCTAATTTTACTCCAGAATAGAAACATATGCTATTGAATGTAATTGAAAAATGGTTAATAGCCTTTGCTTGGTCATATCTAGAACTCACTGAGATTGATCCTAGGATATGCCAGGATCATATCTACACTAATACTACCATGAAGAAAAAGAGGCAGCCACAAAGGTAATTAAACCCCAAACTAAAGTAGATCATCAAGAAGGAAATCGAACAACTCCTCAAGATGAGGTTTATTTATCCCATTGTGGATAGCAAGTGGATTAGTCCACTTGTTATTGTGCTAAAGAAAGGTGGCAAGTGGTGGGTCTGCATCGATTTTTGGCTACTAAATATGGAAATATTCAAGCACCATTTTCTATTGCCATTCGTTGATCAAGTGTTATACATAATATCTAGGCATTGCTATTATAGTTTTTTGGATGGTTATAGTGGCTATAACCAAATTTAGATTGTGTTAGAGGACTAGACCAAAAAAACATTCACAAATCCCTAGGGGACTTTTGCATATCACAAGATGCCTTTTAGTCTATGTAATGCCCTTACTACATTCCAACACCTAGTCTTTAGCATTTTTCAACAACAGATTGGTAGCAGTGTGAAATTCTTCATGGATGACTTCTCCACCTATGGAGCTACATTTTAGCAGGCCTTGGACTACCTTGATCAAGTGCTAAAATGATGTGTTGAAAAAAATTTATGGCTCAATTGGCAAAAGAGTCATTTGATGGTCTAGGAGGGCATTGTGTTGGGGCACAAAATATCACAAGCAAGAATTGAGGTCAATCCTAAAAAAATAAGGGTCATCCAAGGAATAACTCATCAACTAGAAATTGTCAAAGATGTTCAATCATTCCTTGGACATACTAGCTACTACCAGTGATTCATAGAGAATTTATCTAATTTTGCAAAACCATTAGTTGAGCTGGCAAAGAAAGATGCTCCATTTGTTTGGACCACAGAATGTGAAAAAGCATTCCAGCAAGTGAAGGAGAAATTTGTAGAAACTCCAATTCTACAACCACCTAACTAGTCTAGACCATTTCATGTTATGATAGATGTATCAAATTACACCTTGGGAGTTTTTCTTATGTAGATGGATGACAAGAAACATCCATATTACATCCGCTATGCAAGCTGAAACATTGTAGATGCATAACTAAACTACACCACCAAAGAAAAATAATTTATGGTAATAGTGTTTGCTCTAGAGAAGTTCAGGCAATTATGTGCTTGGATACAAAGTGTTTGTGCACACGGACCATACTGCTAATTTCTTTCTGATCAACAAGCTGACGGTGAGCCCTCGTGTCATACGATGGTTGGTGGTCTTATAGGAATTTGATCTTCTGATGGTAGATTGAAAGGACATTGAGAATGTGGTTGCTGACCACTTTTCTTGGTTGATATGGGACAATAAAGAGGAGGATAATGCACTATCTGATTTGTTTTTTTTTTATAAACTCCTCTTTGTTGGGGCTATAACTGAACAATTGTCCATTGAGCCTAAATGATATGATGGCATTCTCACCTATTTTCTCAACCAGGAGATGCCACAAAGGTTGGACCATCAGAAGAGACAACAGTTTCTTCACCAAGTAACATGCTTCATGAAGATCAATAGACACCTCTACAAGGTGTGCACCAATGGCTTGGTTCGTTGGTTTGTCCTTGATGCTGATCAACTACATGATCTCCAAGATGCTCATAAAGGTTCTTATGGGGGCCACTATGATAGGAGATGCATGACCATTAGAATCTTGATGGTAGAGTATTATTGGCCAATAATCTTCCAGGATGCTCATCAATATGTCCATTCTTGTGAAAGTTGCCAACGAGATGGTGAAATGACTGCTCGAATGGAGGGATTTTAATAGTGGGTCCAACCACTAGAACCCTTCAACATCTAGGGCATACATCATAATCATGCCCATGTCAAATGAAAAGGCATACATCATAATCATTATGTACTATTGTACAAAATGGGTGGAAGCAGCAACTGTTACTGACTATACATCCTCTATTGCTACTCAATTTGTAGAACAAAATGTTGTAAATAGGTTTGGTATGCCATGTGTATTAATTTCTAATAATGGAACTCACTTTACAAGTACTACCTTTCAAAAGCATATGCAACACTTGGTGGTTGAACATAAATTAATAACACCCTACCACCCCCATGCTAACAATTAAGCTGAGGCTACCAATAGGAAAATCACAAAAATTCTAATAAGAACTATTAGAAAGTATAGGAAAGATTCGAGCATAAAACTCAATGGTGCCCTTTAGGCCTGCAGCTCAACATCAAAACTTCCTATAGGCTATTCTCCATATGAGATGGTGTATGAAAAATTACCAATATTTTCTATTCAATTTGAGCTTCGTACACTTTCAACAGCCCTGTGACCTCAACCGTGACTTTGTGTCTAGCACAAAAAGAAAGATTAATGAATCTCAACTTGCTAGATGAAAGCTAATTGGTCACCTTGTTAACTAACAAGTAGAACAAGGCATTCAACAAAAGGCCTCATGACCTTAAAATTAGAAAAGTCAAAATTTAACCAGGATATAAGGTCCTCTACTAGAACCCCACACACGTACCTCAACAAACTAAGTTCCAGATGTTGTGGGAAGGACCTTATATAATTTAAGAAAATTTTCCGTATGAGGCCATGATGATCTACAAACCTAAGAGTCCAGAGAAGAAACACATGGTCAACATACAACAAGTCAAACCTTTCCATGAGCATAAACTAGCTAATACAACAAACACCTCATCAGATGGACAACCACGATCAATATTTCATATCTCCTCCTTTCAACTTAGTTGTGGGGGAGATGACCATCCATGCTAATGACATAAGTGGCTCCTCAAATTTTCATTCTTTTGTTTTACATTATTTATTTTACACCTTGTTACTTTTACAACTCTTTATTTACACATTCTTTATCTTACACCTTTTTGTTTTTACATTATTAATTTTTTCAAGATTTTTGTTTTACAACATTGTTAACATGCTTTGTTTTTCTTAAGTATTTTATAATTTCTTGTGTTCCTTTCTTTGGATGTGATTTTCTTATTATGTTTTAATAATAACATGTCGTATTGCTAACTGGGTACAGTGTGCTGGATTGATGTGCACATGTGCTATCTAGTTATTTGATTGTTGGTGTTTGGATTCTAGCTTTGAATTTTGTTACTAATAACTAGGACATGGTTTCTTTTTCATGCAACAGGAAATGAGTTCACAACCTCCACCCATCTCCAAACTCTATCGTTTTCCTTATTCTAAAAATGTACAGTCTCTTTTTCATTAATAAAACTTTAACGAACTTGTGACTTTGGTAGTTTCTGGATTTGGAAAGGATTCAAAGGTTTGAATAAGGTGTGACTTCAAGGGGATTCAATACTCTTTGTGCCTTTCTACTTACTTGGGTGCATGTGTGTTTTCATGGATTTCTTACCATTCCATGTCGATCAATAATAAGAAGTTGAATAAGTCTTTGCATTGTGTGTTTTCCATCATAAAAAATGAAAAAAAATGATGGAAATTCAAAGAACACCCCTTATACAAAATAAATGGGCTACAAGCACTGGTTATGGAACTAGAAAGACATGTTACCCATGCTTGAAGGTCCCCTCTAACTAAGGCCTTCCTCATTTCCTACTTCTCTTTTCTTCTTTAATGAGGAATGATGGTTGTCTTGTGTGAACACTCTTGTATCTCAAGGAGGTAGACTGGTCTTAGAATGGTAATGTAGTGTCACTGAACATGGTTGGTTTTGGTTTGGACCAAGGATGGATTTTATCAGGTCATTTAAACATGACCTCCACAAGGAACTTCATGTGACCTTAGTTGGGAACTTCATTTCACACTCTCTCTCATCCACTTATGCTATCCATGTCTTACCTCACTATCGATTTTATTTTCTAGTTCAATGTCTTGGATTAATGTGTAGAAATTCTTAGGTAGTTTCTTTTGGGTTTTTATCTTTAACTCTCAATAACCACTAATAATCTATGGGGCCCATAGAATCCTTAGTTTGAAGCTATGCAAGGGCAATGAAAGACCTATGCCTACTTTAGAGAGGACCCACTTGCATATCTTTTGGTTGAATATATTTACCCTTAGACATTCTCACAATAGGTATCATCATTTGCATCATGAGAGAGTTGGTGATGAACTTACTCTAGTTCATCCATGCCCACGACATATGTGCATGTTAGGCTCTCAGTTGGTTTCATGGAATGTGTCCTACTTTTAGAATCAACGGTCAGCCATTGGGTATAGTGAAATTACTAGGAATGTCGAAGAGATTTTTCATAACTTGTCCTATCTGCAATAATCTATCTAACACATCTTCATGTTCTGTAGGATTCATAGAGGTACTAGCTACCATTTGAGAATCTTTGATTCTAGAAAAATCAATTGGCAAAAAAATAGATACATTGAAAGATTCTTTAATATGATTCATGATTACTTCTGTGGCTCCCACTGCATCATGATGCTGCATGATCACAAATGTTGCTCCTTCTCCATATTCAAGCACCACTTAGAATGATGCAGCATTCCTAGAAATCTATTGTGACCATTGGGCCTCTCCTCTTTGACTACAATGATATTTTTCTATTGGCAAGATTTGTTGAGATGGTTGGCCTAACTACATCACCAATTACTTTGAATAAATTGGCCTCTTCCCTACTTCACCAATTGATGGTTTTTGCAATTTTTTGTAGATGATGCATTGAATGCCTATAATCTTGTAGTGCCAACAGTGGAACTTGCAGATGCTACTATTGTTTTTTTGTGGTTTTGGTAGTCTCCTTAGTACCTAGTTGTTTTTCTATTTGGTCCTTTTTGGAAGGTGCTAGCTTGAGCACTTTGGCATAGGAAGCATTCTGTGCCTTAATGCATCATTTGTATACCCTAGGGTGCTAGCTCATTTGCATAACTTTAGGATAAGGCAAGGAAATGGAAGTGTTAACTTTCCTACCTTCTTCTCCTCAAACTGCCTTTGGATTTCTGTGAAGTGTAGGTGAGTGATGTTCACATTGAACTTTCCCATTAATATTATGCTATCTCTAGCTACATATGTAGAGATTTGGTTCAATCTCTTTGTAGGAAACATGTGATAAGTGTCAATTTTGAAATAGATCTTTTCTTTTGCAGTCAGTTAACTATATTCTTTATTGTCCTTGCCATATTCCCACTATAACCATAGCTTCCTGGTGTCTATGTTAGATTTTTTTGATATTTGTGCCACCTTTACTCCTTTATTAGGCACATTCAATACCTCTACAATTGTCTTAATTGAGTAAGACACTGAGATCCCTTTAATTTCTACTCTAGCATCTACTTCTTAATTCTACCAAAACTAGAGTGTTTCTCCAAAATACCACTCCTCATTTTTTTTCAAAGTAGGCCACAAAGGAGATGACTAAATTTGATGTTAGCATCTTTTAAAGAAAATTCCAAAAATTAACCAAAGTTAAGTTCCACAATTACTGTTAACATGATGCTTTTTTTTTTAATAGCCTAAAGGAATTTAAGTGATAATGTGAGTTGCTATCCCTAGATGGGCTCTTGTGGAATGTCTACTTTTGCTTGAGCATATTGCTCCATTGCAGGAGTTTGTTGATGAATATTGAAGGATTATGTCTCCTACTCTCCTTGTTCTTCTTGTGGATTTTGCTCACTCACTTATCCTCTTCCACCACCTCGTGGTCTTTTGCTTGGAGGTTGTAGAAGTCCTCCTTGTGCTCCTCTTTTTGGGGTCATCTGAAATCAATAAAGGGTTTGGAATTATTATAGTATTCTCATAAATGAGCAACAATTTGGTACCTTACTCATACCCTTAGTTATATCAAGTTCTTAGTTCATTATGATTGTAGAGTTAGAAACTTTTTTAAGAAAAACCCCATTAGTACTTTTCTATGGCATAAAATGAGTGGTATGATTAATTAGAAGTCTTCGTAAAGTTGTTTTGGCCTTAACATAAGTGATTTTCTTTGAAAATTCTTGATATGTTTCCTTAACTTACCCTTATAATACTTGTTAATTGTTAGCAATTTCTGAAAAATTGACTTAAATTTTCCTTACTAACATCCACCCATGACTAAGATGATGACTCTAGGATCATATAGATTCAAAAATCACAAAAAATGGAACAAGAATGCACAAGTTATGGGCAGTAGAAGATGGGGAGTTAGAGTGCTTAGAGAATTAGCAACAACTCTCTTCTTAAGAAAATCAGAAATGAAAATTTTTCAAACTCCCCCACACTATATATAGTATTTATATGTCTGATATTGTAAATATGACATCATAGATGTGATATTGTAACTACAATGTCACCTTTTAAAAAAATCAAACTTTCTTGAGGTTTTTTAGGGAAAAATTGAGTTCCATCATATGGTTGGAAGATATACATCATATTGAAAGGGTTCTGAAATGGAGATGATGCTTCAGTTATGAAAAATAAGCTTTGAAAATTTATGATTAAGGAATCTTGGGCTATGAAAATGTATGAAGTGTTGATGGAATGAATGAGATAGACAATGGTGTTGTGTCATTATAATGAATAGTGTGAATGATATGGGAAGTTTTTATTATCATTTATTCAAATTTGAAGGCTCAAGATGATGTGGAATCACTTGGTAAGTATAAGATACAACAATTATACAAGTGGGTCCTCCCCAAAGCATGCTCCATTCCTTAATGCCCTTGTATAACCATTCCTAAAAGTGTCCTTAGGTACTTAAGGAGTTGAATGTAATGCGTACCTATTTAGAAAAACACACTTGTTAGTACTACCAAATTGGGAAAATATCTCTATGTTACACAAAATCATAAGTTATGATTATTCAAATAGTGAGATGAAATGGGTTTAGAAGGAATTACAGAAATTAGGACATGAGGTGTCTTACCATAGACATAATGAATTCTTGTGTTTTATTAGTGGTTAAAGTAATCGTTATCCTTTCTATCCAAGCTTCAAACCAAGTCTAAACCACATTCTAGTAACATTGCATCGTTTCATCTCTTGGAATTACAATTATAAGACTATTAATGTTACAAGGGGTATTGTCACTTGATGTATTGTCCAAGGGAGGAGTTTTATTCATAGCACTTATTTTTATTTTCATATTTTCAAGAAGCTACATATCTTTAGGCATGGGTAACATGTCTTTCTAGTAGGACCCCTAGAAATTTATTTTGTGCTCTTTTATTTTTTAACTATGTTAACTCTTGAAGGTAGCACTTATTTGACTCTTCCATTTTTCATTAGATCTACAAGGATATAATACAACCTTAGTAACATGATAGAATTCACAATAATAATCCAAGAAGAATCCACAAGTCCCATTGATGTCACATCCTTTTTATTTCCCCTTGGTTCTTTACTCTTTGATCCAAGCATAATGATCATAGGTTTATTCTTAGTTTGTATGATGGAAAAAATGTTATTATGGCCATGGTAAGAACCTATTATTAATGGAATGGAATGGATGGATGATGTTGGCTCACTATGCAAATAATTAGTCTTTTATGACTTTATAACATAGAGAAATCTTCATCTTATTAGACTACATCTTACCTTCATTTGAATGTGTTTTATTAAAAATAAGAAAATTTTTACAAAGGATTTGAAAACAAAGTATAAACAAAATAGATAAGATAGTAAAAATTATGAAAAAGTATAAAGAATGAAAAATGTAGAAGAATATGAGAAATTGAAGAAATGGAAAAGTATGAAAGAATAAAAAAAGATTAAATAATATGAAAAATAAAAATAATTGTTAAATAAAAAATGAAAAAATTAGTAAGGTACGTATGGTTTTAAATGGATGCCCCCATGACTATTATGAAGATCAGAGAAATGGAAGATAGAACAAGTGGAAGACTAGTAAGTAGGTTGGGTAGACTCCTTTGAATACTCATAATATGGTTTGACTTGTTGGATGTTGACAAGGATAAGCTTATATTAGCTAGATGAGTGATGAATATGTAAGAAACCAGATGGATGAGTGGCATGGAAAATGTAGGATCCCTTCCAAAGTGTTTTAAAACTTAGCCTTTTTGGAAAAATGACTGCGATTGTAATAAAGGACCTTATTACTTGATTTTATAGTTACATTCCTTATCTGTGAATCGTGCCTTAGTTTGGAGTAATGCTTATGGACTTCACTATCCATGAGTACTATTAGTTGATGCTCATCTAAAAGATTTATATTTATTAGACATTCTTTTTGGGATAAACTCAAATTGAGGTCAAGTTCATTGGTAGTAGCTTAAGTGTGAAGCTCTACCTAGATTGGAAGTGTTGGCAACTTTCCATAGACTAGCTCATATGGGGTGTACCCTACAGGTAACTTATAGGATGTTCAATAGACCCATAGAGTATCGTTTAACTTTGTACTTTAGTCTTGTCTAAACCTACTTATCATCCTAGTAAGTATTCTAGTAATTTCATGATTAGTAACTTCAGGTTGACCATTTATTTTGGGATGATGCGTTGTTGTTAATTTATGGTTAACCCCAAGCTATTGCATGAGTTTCTTAAAGGTAGCACCATTGAAGTGGGCCCCATTATCTGATATTAACATTCTAATTACTCCAAATCAGTTCATTAGATGTTGTTGAAAAAACTTGGTAACTATTTTCACTGTACAATCTTTCACTACTATTGCCTCTGGCCACTTTTTGCAATAATCCATAATCACAATAATGTATGCTTTTCCATTTGACATTGGTTGAATGGACCCTATGAAATCAATTTCCCAAATATCAAAAGGCTCCAACGACTATATCTAGTGTTGCATCCCTTCATATTTGGCGATAATTCCTCCATCCCTTTGGCAACATTCGTAAGATTGTGCAATGTGGGCATCTTTAAATAGTGTAGGCCAAAAGTAGCCTACCATTAATAGTTTAAGTGTTGTCCTGCATCTTGCATAGTGGCCACCACAAGGACCTTCATGCACATCTTGTAAAGCTCTCTATTAGTCATGATCTAGCACATACCACCTAACAAGCCCATCTACACAAATCTTGTACATGTTGCCATTTGATTTCTATGTACTATTTGGCTTTATGAAGGAATTTTTCTTGTTGTTTTCTACTTCATTCAATAGGAAGCTCTTGTGTTGTGAGATAAGTCAAATAGTTTTTAGTCCATGTCTTCCTTGTTGAATCTACAGTCTTTATTATCTTAGTAAATAGGTCCTCATCAAGAAATTAATTTGATAAAGGTTCTACTCAGTTACCTACATCCCATTTCAACCTTGATATATGATCAACTACAACATTTTCTATTTCTTTTTTATTAATCATTGTTATGTCCAACTCTTGGAGAATCATAAGTCATCTTATCACTCTGATTCTAACCATTGGCTTATTCATAAAAAATTGAATGGTGCTATGATTGATGTGGACATATATTTGGTAATTGAGCACATAATGTCTAAATTTTTTAAGCATTTACACCATGACCATCAAATCCTTTTTAGTAGTGGTGTAATTTAGTTGTGCTCTGGTGATGCTTTTATTGGTACAATATATGTAATATGGTCTCTTTTGATGATTAAGTTGTGTTAGTATTGCGCCAAGTGCATAATTGGAAGCATCAGTAATGATATGAAAAGGTATTAACCAATCCAAAGCTTGGAGGATTGGTGTCTTAACTAACTTCTACTTCAAGGCTTCAAATGCATTTTCACATGAATTAGTCTAGTCAAAGTGTGCATCCTTCTTTGTGAGTTGTACAGGTGGTTTGTCTATTTTTGAAAAGTTTTCAATAAATCTTCTATAGTATCCTATATGGCCCAAAAAGGATCTTACATATTTTACTATCTATGGCCATTGAGTGATGTTTTGGATTACTCTGATTTTTTTAGCATCTACCTCTATATCCTTCTAGGAGATTTTGTGTCCTAGCACTATGCCTTCTTAGACCATAAGATGCCTCTTTTGCCAGTTGAGATTTAGATTGGTTTCAACACATCATTTAAGTACCTACTCCAGCTAATCTAGTTCTTGTTTGAAATCTATCTCGTATGTGGAGAAATCATCCATAAAAACCTCAACACTATTACCTATTTACTTCTAAAAGATACTTAAGACTAGTTTCTAAAGGGTTGCTAGTGCATTATAAAGACCAAAAGGCATCTATTTGTAAGCAAATCTTCCCCATGGGTTGGTGAACATGGTCTTCTCTTAATCTTCAGGTGCAATGTAAATTTGATTGTATCCATTTTTTCCATCCAAAAAGCTATAATATTCATGTTTTGAAATTATATCTAGGTGTTGGCGACCATTTGGGACGTGACCGCCAATGAGTGTCCTCGAGCAGGATTTAGGTGCTTGCTATTCTCTGGCAACACCAAGGCCCAGATACCTCCAAATAGACTCAGTAATTAATGTGAGTATGAGTGGGTGCTGTTGTGGTGTGCTGTTATGAAAAATGAAACAATTGGATTGTGTGAAAAACTATAAATGACTTATCTTAAAGAGATTCAGCCAACTTTGCAAAGTATTATGAGTTGTTGAGAGTTCCTATGTCTCGGCCATGGCAAACTGAGAAAGCTTATTATTGTTTGGTGCTTGCAAGGAAAGCTCCCTTGGTTCATCTAGGAAGCAAGAACAATTGGTTGCCATCATAAAGGAATTCAAGGCACTATCAATCATCGCTAACGTGGAAGGAAAGGATGATTTCCTTGGTAGGGGGAATTTATATTCACCATAGGGTTAAATGTTTATAGGTGATGAATTTTTTGTAGTTGCAACAATCATGATAGGTTCATGTTTTGTTTCTACATGTCTCATTATGGTATGGCCATAAATATATTCATATTTCAATTTTATGGCCCCTTGCAGAGTAGGAGTGATGTTGGCATCAACAATTTCAAATATGTTATTTTAGAAATTTTAGCTTGCAAAAAAAAATTCATCATAATTCTAGTTTCCATCGGAATGGTAGCCATTAATGGTGCAGGCCTCCCTGGCTAAGCGTAGAACTAGCAACGGCGCCACCAGATGCAGATGCATTGTTTCTTTCACAGTCCCCCAAGGAAGAGTACATTCCATCACTGTATAACTTAGTTTATGGTTTTCCAGCAAGAATTACAATTAGGATTGTAAGCACAGTTTCTGAATTTGTACAAAGATATAGTTAAAAAATTCATAAAGATAGAAGTTTCATGACTTTTCTTATTAAAAGAGAAGCTGAAGTAGATAAAGTAAGGGATAATTTGTTACAGAATACCTCTCAAGTTAAAAGATGGTTTGATAGGAAAGCTCTGAAAAGAACTTTCAAGATAGGGGACCTTGTCCTATTATGGAATATGAAGAAACCGAATAAGTTTACACTGATGTGGATTGGTCCATTTCAAATTACAAAGCAATTGTCAAAGGATACTTAGAAATTATCAACTTTGGATGGCATGGAATTGCAATTTCCATATAAGGTTTTGCATATAAAACATTATTTTGGAAAATTGCATATAGCTTGAAGATATCCTTACACAAAGTAATATATGTATATACTATTAGATATAATATTACCAGGAGTATAGTATTAATTATTATGTTTAATTATGCTATTGGTATATAGTTAGATAAGTAGATAGTATATTATAATAATAAATATATTTAGGATAAATTTATTTAAATTAGAAAATCGTTTAATTCCTACAAGTGAGACAAGTGGAATCCTACAAGTGTGACAAGTGGAAGAGGTGACTCATCAACCACTTAGTGAATATTTTGACAAGTGGTTAGAATGTGCAAAAAGAGAAAAAATTGGTTGAAGACTCTTGGAGGGAATTTTAAATTTCTAGCTACTATAAGAAAAGGATTGGGTTGCCTAGGATTTCCTCATCTTTCAATTCAAGTTGAGTAGAGAAAGTGAGAAGAGATCTAATTTGAAAGAGAAGATGGATTTTGGGAGAACAATAAGGAAGCCTTTCATTCCTATGTGATGGGATGTTGCCCATAACATGTGTTAAAGGGTTACTTGAAAGCTAGAGCATGTGGAGCACCTAAAGAATGTCCTTTCATGGCTTGGTTGGCTGATGAATTTTCATTCCTCACAAGAGGATTAGAAATAGAATCAAATATTTGGGGACAATATCAAAATTGCACCCAAGAAGAGGAAAGGGAAGAAGAACAACCAATCAATGAAGACTCATGGGAAGAAGCCTTTATGTCCCAAGAAGAAGAAGAAAGATCCAAAAGGGAAGAAAATAAGAATTCATCTGAGAAAGAAGATGAGAAGATTGCTGAAGAAAAAGCTCAAGAAGATCAAGTTGAAAGTTCCAGCAAGCCAGAAAATAATAGAACAGCATTCATCACTTCAGAGATTGCTTATGAGAAGGTTAGAGATATGAAGATTCCTACTAGAATAACCCTCATCATTATGTTCCCATCTCAAGAATAATCCATGGATAAAGGACTTGATAATGTACAATTTTTTTTTTTTAGGAATGAGGTTTTTATACCACCAAACCTTATGTTTGATGGGAGTTTTCCTCCAAAAAGATTTATCTGTTTAGCTGTAAAAATTCAATAAAGGCTTCAGTACAGTTCAGTTTTAAAATGGGGCTTGCATAAATTTCTTTAAGCCTTTTAAAGAGGGGAAGAAATGTTGGCACATTTTGGCCATTTCATGGAATAGGTTGACATGATAAAATTGATTAAAAGTCTATGCAGTTGAAGAAGTGATGAAAATTTCAGTTTGTAGAAAAAGAGAAATAGCATCTAATTAAAAAGAAAGAAAGAAAAATGGTCAGAGAAAGGATGTTATATCCATTATACAAATCATGTACTCATCGATATATTATTAGCACTTTTTACCAAAGAAGTATTTAGGTATGCGGTTGAAATGGTGTTTCAAGATCTGCCCATGAATTTCAAAGGCCTATTCCAGAGCAGGCAGGAATCACACTAGACCTAGTATCAACACCTTCCATACATCTAATATCCATAACCCATGTCCAAAAAAATAGCAGAGGCCTACAAATCTTACAATGAAGTAAATAAACAAAAAAAATCAAATAATGGCGGCAGGGTTTTAATCCACGATGGTACGAAAAATTAGGGTTTCATCACCTCAGCCAGTGTCCAAGCCGTGGGCTGCAGACCTATGTCTCTACCATGGCAAACTGAAAAAGCTTATTATTGTTTGGTGCTTGCAAGGAAAGCTCCCCTGGTTCATCTAGGAAGCAAGAACAAATGGTTGCCATCATAAAGGAATTCAAGGCACTATCAGTCACTGCTACTGTGGAAGGAAAGGATGATTTCCTTGGTAGATTTTCCATGAAAGTTTCACGTGGTGATGATGGGCTACTAAGGTATTGCAGCAGTGTCCATCCGCGTTTCTTGATGCAAGGAGAAATGACGCTACCATGGAGGCATTGGGCAGTGAGTGGCATAATGAGTGTTGATCTTTCAAATGATGGCAATGGAGGTTCCTGTTAAGAGCTCCACACACCCCTGTGATAGTAAACCCAACATTATCAAAAACAAAAACCTACCTTTGCTCCTGTACACACCATCTAAATATCCATTACTGAAGCTGAACCTTGTCGTTATCCTCATACCTTTGAATTCCAACAAGCAATGTTGGCGGAATCACGGACATGTTTTGGGTTGGAGAAATATAAACCAACTAAACACAAATAGCTGCGACATTGATGGCATCATGATAGCAGTAGCATTACACTTCCAATGACAACGGCTAAAGACTGACGCCTAGGACGAGGAGTTCGGGAGAAATCCATTAATGAAAATTTTTGATTTTAAATTTTTGCTAGGTAAAAAAAATAATATTCATCATTGGGAATCATGAAAGAAATAATGCATCTGCATCTGGTGGCATTGTTGCTGGTTCTACGCTCAACCAGGGAGGCCTGCACCATTAATGGCTACCATTTTGGTGGGAGCTGGAATTATGATGAATGTTTATCCGTGACATATTTGAAATTGAAATTGTTGATGCCAAAATCACTCCTACTCAGCAAGGTCTTTGAACCTTCGGTTGGCTCGGTTCATTGTAGCCGCTCTGCCGCGGGATGCACCGTTGTCGCGGCCTCGTTGTCGGCATCCCCAGAAGATCTGCGTCAACCACAACAATGACACCAATGATTTGCGGTACGTACAACATTTGGTGACAGATGGTGGCAAGTAAGAGCACTACGCGGAATGTTCTAGATATCCCACTAAGATGAGGGTAGCATCAACACATGACCTCCTTCAACTAGATTAAGCTAGAGCCGACACCACTGCCGATGCCTGCTGTTTCGATGGTGTTGTTAGCAAAAATGGAGACGACATTGTTCCAAATGTTAGATGCAGCTACAATCACTTGTTTTGCTATTATCTACATTGTTTAAAATAATGCAAGAAATTCAAGAAAAGAGGGATAGAGAAATGGATGACAGAACCACCGTAAGCTCTGCATCAATGATGCCTTGGTGCATCAACTTCCACTTTGTGAAAGTCAAAATACGAATCCATCATTTCTGTTAAAAACTTTCTTGGTAGAAAATAATGGGGAAGAATGCAGTGAGCAGGGTTTCATAGCGGCAAGTGTTGCGGATTATGGATACGACTATTTTGAGAAAGGTTTCCTTAACCATTATCCAAAACTATAACACAGAAAAATTAAAATTAAAATTAATTAATTAAGACATGCATAATGTTAAATATACTTTGATAATATTGTATTGAAAAAGAGAAAAGAAATTTTTGGGATATTTGTGTAACGTCCTATATAAAGGGGACATTTGGTTAGTATCCTTTTATTCCTATGGAAGTTATAACTTCCATAAATAGTTACAAGTAAAATTCCATGATAATTGTAGCTAATTTTAAATTACCTATAAAAACATATGCCAATTTTAGTACAGTTTTCTCCTAACTTCATGTATAAGTTATAACTTCCTTTCTAACTTGTTGGGCAAGTTATAACTTCCTTACTTAGGAAAGAAGTTACCCAAGATATTTTATTGTTGGCACATTTGGCCATTTCATGGAACAGCAAGAGTAGATACTGGAAAAAGGCAACTTGTAAAACAATGTATGGTTGAAAATTTAGAAATAAACATGTGGCTTTAAGATTATGGGTTTATGGATGTTTTGGAGAAGTTATTTACTATTAAATAAAATGATGTTAAGACCTTCTTAGAATAAAAAATTAAAGTGCCAAATTATTCCTGAGGAAACGTGATTATATAAAGACAACAACATGTACAGAGCGCTATATTACAAGGCAAGGCATGATTCAAGGTTAAGCTAGGAAAAATATGCACAAAACATTGATCTAAAGGCCAGCAGTGGAGATTAAAACTTTAAAATATGAAAAGGGCATTCGACAGACCGAAATGTGTCAAGATTATGCAGAATATATTTTCTAATAGTATATAATTCAAAGATTTGCGGGACAGAGCTCTTTGGTCTGAAGAGGTTTGGAGACACTAGAGAATATCAAAGTGGAGAAGGTTAGACGTGCCATTTCTGCCGTTCATATCAACCGCAGTGGGCCGATCAACTTGCTGATTGAAATGCCAACGCTGTTGGTCACAGGGTTGGGCCACAGGAGTTCTGGGAGATGATCGAGTAGTTGTTTGTGCTCAATGGCATGCTGAATCTTGGTGATTTTATTCCTGTGCTTGAGTTGTTTGATATTCAGGGTTATGTTTGCTACATAAAAAAAGGTGAGCCAGAAACTGAACGTACACGTGGGTGAGGTAATGGATGAACACCAGAAGCATATGTAGAGCATAGAAAGGTACACTTCTCAAGATCTAGTGTATGTTACTCTGCAACTAGCAGACGATCCATAAATTGGTCTCAGCCAGACAAGGGTAAAGGCGTACACGCAGGAAATCGTCACTGGCGGAACCGAAAGCTCTGCAACTCTTATGGAATGTGGGCTCACAGAGTTTCTCTAAAGCCCCGCGTCAATAGAATGAGCCAAAGTGGAACTTGATTCAATAGTAAGGCGTATTCAATGGAATCATGAAAGAAACAACGCATTTGCATCTAGTCGCGCCATTGCTGGTTATACGCTTAACCAGGGAGACCTGCACCATTAACAGTTACCATTCTGGTGGGTGCTGGAATTATGATGAATGTTTGTCCGCGAAGATGAGGGTAACATTAACACGTAACCTCCTTCAGTTAAAACAAGGCAGAGCCAATGCCACTACCGATGCCTGCTGTTTCGATGGTGCCGTTAGTAAAAATGGAGACAACATTGTTCCAAATGTCAAACGCAACTACAACCACTTGTTTTGCTGTTTAAAATAATATGAGAAAATCAAGGAAGAAGGGATGGAGAAACAGAGAATAGAACCGTCGTAAGCTCTGCATCAACGATACCCTGGGTTTCACAACGGCAAGTGTTGTGGATTATGGATACAACTATTTTAAGAAAGGTTCCCTTAACCATTTTCCAAAACTATAACATAGAAAAATTAAATTAAAATTAATTAATTTAGACATGCATAGTGTTAGATATACATATTGCATTGAGAAAGGAAAAGAAATTTTTGGGGATATTTTTGGGATATTTTTGTAACTAAAAGGGGACATTTAGTTAGTATTCATTTATTCCTAAATTCCATGATAATTGTAGCTAATGTTAAATTACAAAAAATAGATGCCAATGTTAGCATGATTTTCTCCTAACTTTATGTATAAGTTACAACTTCCTAACTTGTTAGGCAAGTAATATCTCCTAACTTGTTGGGCAAGTCGTAAATTCCTTACTTGGAAGAGAAGTTAGCAAAGATATTTTGGAATATCTAACTACCTTTGAACCTTATAAAAAGGCTTCAGGGGTTAGAAGAAAAAAAAAGGACTCCTAGCTCTCACTTGGAGACATACTTTGGGTCTTGGAAGAGCATTTGTAAAGAAGACATTATGAAAGATTGCTTGTAAGATGACTTGCTAAAGAAAAGATTTCAGCCTCTTTGTCATAGTCCTGTGAGTTATGTTTTTTCTTTTTTATTTTGTTTAAATTGTTTAGCTAGTGGTTTACATAGTACCATGCTTGGCAAGTAATTTTGGGATTTTTAGATTGCTCTTATTGTTCTTGTTGCACAATAGAAAATTTTTATTAAAATTTTTCCAGAGAAGCGCTTGTGTTTAAAAGCCTTAAAAGCATTTTAGTAGTAAATTTTATTGTGCAATGTATAAGAACCGCTATTGAGATTATTGTAAGAGAGCCTCTGCTTGTAGTCAAGCCGTTGAACGATTCAATAGTCAAGAGGGTTCAGAAAATCTTTGGTATTTTGATAGGACTAGAATAGCTTCTTTTATCTTTAAAGTGAATCTCCGTGGTATTTAAATCAGAAATTGTTAAGTCTTTTAAAGGTTCTGTTGAATGCAATTGTTAACATCCATTATCTAGCCAAAATAGAGTCTGGTACGGGATAGTTTATGCAGCAATTTTTTGGGTATCATAGTAGGATTGTCTTTAAGAAATTTCTTATTTGAGCCTTGGAAGTTTGAACAATTCATAGTTATTGAATTTGGGATAGCTTTATTGCGAAGTGTTTACTCGTATCATTTTACATTGTTTAAGCATTTGAGATCTTTACACAAATCTGTTTTCTTTTTCTCTTCTATCTATTTCCATTGAATCTTGCTCTATTTCTAGTTTTCTTGTAGAACTATCTCTTTCTCTATGGAAAATTAGAAGTAGATTCGCAGAGTTGTGCTCAAATGTTTTTACAAAATTTTATTTTTTACAAGTAGGTATTATAAGGACCGCATAGACTAGGTAATTGAACAAAATAGGAACTCTCAATAATTCATAGTACTTGGGAAATTTGGCTGAATCTCTTTAAGATAAGTCATTTGTAGTTTACACACAATGCAATCGTTTTATTTTTCACAACCGCACACTGCAACAGCACACACACATACTCACATTAACTACTGAGTCTATTTGGAGGTATCTGGGCCTTGGTGTTGCCA
>MNCI01002250.1:501579-551271 GCA_015680685.1 Gnetum montanum
AAATGTTTATAGGTGATGAATATCTTGTAGTTGCAACCATCATAATCACAATTGACAAGTGTTCAATTCACATGGGACTTTGAACAGTTGTCCCATAACTTTCTTTTCTTTTTTAAATCATAAAATATTTTATTGTTATTTAAATCATAGTAATAGAGATAGTAACCATAGAGTTGTTGCATACATGGATGGGTTGATATATAAATATATATGTATGTGTGTAATATTTGTCCATTTATCTTATGCTTGGGACCCATGATTTGCTTCTTGCCTGCCACCAACCTTTGTTTGTCCAAATCATCTGCGAGTTGAAGGATTTGAACCTGCAAAATGCATTAAAATGAAACGTTACGCAATAGCAGTTATATCCGATAACAATTTCGGCATAAACGGTGGGACCCCTCGTATTGATTCAAAAAATTTGATGAAATAATTCTTGCTAAAACTTGGGCTTATGGAACTCTGCCATAACCTGGTGCCATTTTGATGTATCATCACTCATATTATTCCATCCTGTGCCAATCTTAGCCAAAACCATATATCAACTGCCACCGCAAAACAAGGCCCTGCCACTGCGTTTGGTAATGTTGTCGTGCGTTCACTAAATTTCTGGAACCAATGTCATAGATAGCCTGGTTATCTAGTAGCATAGCCACATCAGTGTTGTCAAGGAGAGAGTGAGTGGACAAGACACTATTATAGGGCTCAACCACAAAGGTTGAGACCTGAGGCGATGGATACATAGTGAATCCCAGCTTAGATTTCTTACCGTAGTCTACGGACAGATGTTCAAGAAGAAGGGATCCAAGCCTAGATCCAGTTCCTTCACCTACGGCATTGAAAACCAGGAAACCTTAAAGACCGGTGTAGTTGTCAGCCAACTTTCTAATACGGTCCAGGCATAGATCCACAATCTCTTTGCAATGGTGTAATGACCATGGGAAAAGTTGTTAGCGACATCCTCCTTTCTGCTAATAAGCTACTCGGGATGAAATAGTTGGCAGTAAGTTCCAATCCTGACCTTGTCAATGAAAGTAGGCTCCAGATCCACGAAAACTGCATGAGGAACGTGTTTCCCCACTCCAGTATCACTGAAGAAGCTGTTAAATGCATCATCGCCTCCTCCGATTGTTTTGTCACTCGGCATTTGCCCATCAGGCTAGATGCCATGCTCGAGGCAGTAGAGTTCCTAGCAAGCATTGCTGACCTGGATACTAGCTTGACCGATGTCGATGCTCCAAGTAATGGCCATTAATGAAATATCTTCTACCAGACATACCAACGTAGATAGTCCTGAATCCAGGCAGAGCATTGTCCATGATATTGTCTACATGAACCAAACCAGACGGCCTATCACAAGAGCTCAGAATATTGTTGCAGCTACCATTGCACTCATCAACTGCTTGATATTCTTCTTTTTCTAGGTCATGGTCATGGTTGAGATTGCTGTATGATCTTGAGGTGTGCTTGCTTCAGCTCCAGCTCTGGCTCCGACTGATGTAGAGGCTATTCCATTGCTTGAAGATGCCCTTTAGATTCTTGTTGAGCTTGCCCATGCTCTTCATCTGCACCATTTTCTTGTGTTGGTTTCTTTTTGGAAGGTTCTTTTATAGAGCCCAGAAATGACCCTTCCTTGTGGCCTAGAAGTAGGTAGCCAACTGCTTGTTTTGTCCTTAACACTAGACGGTAATTATCTTAATCATATTCCACGATGCCATCGTTGTGCTTGCTTTGCATCCTTATTCGGTGTCAAGTTCAATTCGTTGTTTGGAAATGCAATCCTCTTCCGTTAACTTCCCATTTCGTCCGTATAGATATAAACTGGCTGGTCGTGTGACAGTCCTCTGATCATGGAATTCCACATAGGCAGTGTTGTATTCTATAATCCATCAAACATGATTTTTGGTGGAGTCACACATCCACATCTGACATACATGCTGACATGGGCACTTCCCACATAGCAATACTGACTGAATCTGAACTTCGGACTCAAGGAATGGATCTGCTTTAACACTTCTGGTTTCTTTGAGAGAAATTATCCCTTTGTTCTCATATCCAAATATATTTAAGTAGAAGTAAATGTACCGTGAAAAAATATACATTGATCCTAAAGAAGAATATTAGGTCCCAAACCCTTCCAGAATGCCAGAGGGTGATGCAATCACACTCTCCAAGGAATCCTTTATGTCTTCTCTTTCTATGAATACATTCCAATGAGGTGACTTGAGAACCACCAGATTATGATTCTTGAGCAAGTCATGAAATTAATCATTCAAAATTTTCACTGTAATTTCTGCTTATGACACCAAGATGGATAATTCCTTGTAAATGTAGCTACAATATCTAGCATATGCCATTCAAACTTCATGGTTAGTTAACTGTTGCAGAATTCTTCACGGGAAAGAGCATAATCCTCCTTGAACAGTTTCATTTCATTAGGATTTTGTACCTCACCATTTGCAAATAAGTCCACCTATTCCATGAAATGGCCAAAATGTGCCAACACTAGGACCTGATCAACAAATGATAGTGGGAAATAATCCTAAAATACGAATGAATTCAATAGCCAAAAGTCATTGTAGACATGTCATTTGCCTTCCTTCTTTGGAACTATCACCATAGGACTTACCCATTCACTATCTACAATTGGATAAATGAATTCTAACTTAAGTAATTTTTTCAATTCTTTCTTGCCTACCTCATTGAGTTTAGGATTAAGCCTTCATTGAGGTTGGCATTTTGGTTTGACTACAGGATTAGTGTAGATTTGGTATTGACAAATCCATGGATCAATTCCCGTGATCTCATCATATGACCACACAAATGTTGTTGGTCATCTGTTGAGTACTTCTAGTAGTTTCCCTTTTTGCTCCTTGTCTAGGTTAGTGTTGATAAGTACTGGCTTCTTGTTGTTCAAAAATACATATTCTAACATTGCTAGTAGGGCCTTCAATTCCAGTGGTTTTGGTTTCATTATGTTTGGGATTTCCAAGTGTCCCCAGTTTGTTTCTTCCTCCTGATTGTTCTAAGGATAAGAGTGTATTTTCCTTAGTTGTTCCAACTTATCTATTTCTACAATATAGGTACTAATGATTTGTTCTTTTGATTCCATGTACTTATTAGATTGAGTTTCTTCATTAGCAATTAGCCACTGGGTACCCTCTTGTTGGGTGGTTGTTGCATATAGGTAATTTTGCACACATATTGTTTTTATGCATTAATTGCATTCCTTAGTCCCTTTTTGTTTAATAGCCCAAATTATTTGCATGCAATTACATCTTTGATCATTGTATGTGATACATGGAACCCTTTTTCTATGTATGATTCTAGCTTCATCTTCCTTGGAAATTTCCAAGGAAAAATCACAAATTCCAAGCTTAGCATCCATAGTGCTAAGCCAAGCTCTTTCCATGATAATTAGGAATTCTCCCTTGTTTTTCCCCACATAAATAACTAGAAAATTGGTAGCATAGGACCAACCACTAATAGTAGTAATCACATCATCCGCCTATCCAAGTGGAATTGTGATTGACTAGTCTGCAAGCTCTAAATAGATGTTACTTTTCTTTAGCAGTGGGAGGTTCCAGGCTTGGTACATGTCCTAAGATATCAAATTTACTCCAAAACTAGAATCTAATAGAGCTTTGCACAGTTTTTGTCCTACTATTTGGAGATAAATTAAGGGACTTCTTGGATCATTTCTTTTTTATGAAAGAGCCCCAACCTTGATCAAATGGGTTACTTTTTGTGTGAGCATGATAGTTGTGACATTTGAACTTGATGAGGTTGGAAGCTTACTACATTGGTTTGATATGGTTGGGATGGAATTAGACATGTTCCCCATCTAGTGAGTTTGTTCTAGACTCATTCTGAAAAATTATCATTTCTTGGGTTGAGACTCATAAGTGACCTTCCTCTCATGCATATCAACTACCCTTTTAGTATTCTTTGGTTGGGGTTGTGATGAAAAATCCCCCTGAATGACAAGAGGTGGCACTGGTAGCATTGGATTTGAGTGTTGAATAGAAAGTCTAACTATCAGTGAATGCACATATGAGTTGGGGTCAGTCCTTGGTGGCATCGATCTATGGTATTTTGCTGAATAGTACTATGGGGCCTAAGCAACAACACAATTAGGCGATACTAGATGGTGGATGAAAAATCCATACAAACCTAGCTACCAATATGGATATTGTTGGTGAAGTGGTGGCATAGCCCTTGATTGAGGCTATTGCCACTACTGATAATAGTGCCCTTACTACTGTGGAAAAGCTCCACTAGGATAGTACATTGGTTGAAGGTTCTATCGATAGTTACCTTGAGGATAAGGTAATGTTTGGGCATTTTTCTTTTAACAAATTTAGGGTTAAGTGTGTATGCCCCTGTTTCTTGTAGATATGTCACAACTAGAGAACATCCCTTAGGATGGTCGTATTGGTACACAGTACAACCTTCATCATCTATAAAGCTGGTATTTAATACCTTAGCTATTGAAACAACTTTTCCTTTGCATCCAACTTCTCTCTTCTTTCTTTTATCTCTACCTCATACAAAGCCTTGCTCTAATCTTTCCTCCATAATCTTTAATGCTATTATACACCTTTCATCAACTAAATCCCACATGTTTGCTACTTATGTTGTTACATTAATAATAGATTTTTAGATTGGTAGTGTCTATTTTCAAATTGCCTAGTCCAAGGTTTCTTTCTCTTTGGTATCACACACCTGTGCATTTCTCTTTGTCATTGATGGATCCCTATTGTATTCTTCAATTGATTTACTTTTTCTAAGTTCACCTTTTTCTTTTTCCACTTGATTGATTAGTCTTTGAATATGATAGATGGGTAGTTTTGATAATCTTTCCTAGGCATAAATCCCAAGGGTCTCTCTAGTTTTACTTCTTAGCCCATCTACAATGTCCCTAAGTTGTTCCTTTGATGAAAATTTATGGCCTAGGCATCCATGTAATAGTGAATAATATCTATCCATTGTCACATCAAGGGTTTCTTGAGTTCCTTATTTTCAATTTTGAATTTATTTTCTTAGATATGACACTCATGAATAGGTCTGATATTTATCATTAAAGATTTTAAGCATGGTACTCCAGTGTCTAATGGATTCAAGTTCCAATGACTTATACTAGCTTTCTGCTTTCTTCACAAGTGTTCTAGGAAATAGCTTTAATTTCTACCAATCACTCTCTATGTTTTGAAGGGCACAAGCATCATGGAATGCTTGAAGGTGATGCTGGGAATTAGCATTGTAACCACCTTCAAATCATGGCATATTGTTCATATCTAGCCATTTGATTCAACTATCTCTCACATGCCTAGTTAGTATGTAGATAGCTTCTTGAATATTGATCATGCTTTGGGACATCATGAGGGGTTCATCATCATCATTGGGTTCATATGCTCTATTGTAGTGGTGGCCCCTTTTATGCTCATGCCTCTCTTGATCCTCTCTTCTATCTCATCTTCTTCTTCTCTCATTCTCTTCATCTTGTAAATTGAAGTACCTTGAATATCTATCATGATGACCATGAGTTCATCTTTCATCCCTATTAGAGTCCTTCTACTTGTGTCTTCTGCTATCATAGCCCTCTAATGATTGTGATGAGGAAAATGAGGTGGCTAGAGAATGCTGTCAATTGGTTCTCCTTTCATGACTCTTTTGAATTTCTCTATAAGATTTAGCAAGATCCCTTGGCCTAGATTCCTGCTTGTATCTTGAGTCATTAGCCTCCCTCTTGTGTGTCTCTTCTAGAGTAGAATGAAGTTGGGTTTTGATAGGTTCCTCTATTCTAATTTCTCATGGTTCAGTGGAGGTGTTTTGAAATGAATTGATTAGCATCAAGTTTTTCTATGATAACAAAAGCATTAGTCCACTTTCCTTTACTATGTATATGTTTGATCTCCATGGTAGCATCTCTTCTCATTTTCTCCTTTGTGGATTCATAGGGTTTGTTCATGTGTTGAGTCACATGATACCCTTTTTGAATCTGGTCCAAATGCATCCCCTTTAGAGTAGTTTGGAGCATATTTAGTGTTGCACATTTTGGAGGTAGGACTATGTTTCCTTGTATGTCTTTCCATGTCATTTTCTTATCTTAATGGAAGATGAAAGTAAATTTTGGATGGTACAATTAGTATAAACATAAGTGATTTATGTCTACATTACCATTCCCCATTCTTCTTCATCAATAATTCTATCACTGCTTCTTCTTTTCTTCTTGGCAGGTGATGGTTGCTCACTATGTAAAGTCATCTTATAGTGTTTAGATGGTCTATGTTAAAAGTATGCCTTACTTATGTTTGTTGGATTTGACTTTAAGTTTCATATACAATGAAGTTTGGAAAATTAATTACTTAGCATAACATTAACTTATCCCTGGAAACGACACCAATGATGAGCAGTGGAGTATCCAACACCAAACCATACGAGATTTGAGTGTTCATGCATGATCTTGGTTGAATTTCATAGACAAGGCAATGTGACTATGCAAGTAATTGTTTAGAGTTTATAATCATTATCTTTCCATGTAAGCTAGTAAACTTAATATGTATGGTTTAACTCATGATGAGGGATATGATAGATGATGTTGTATTGGCCATATTACACCTAGTGAACATGAAGTAAATGAAATAGTTTCTAAATCTAAGTGATAGTAAATAGATCTAATCTAGCCTATGCAAGGAGTAGCCGATCCTGAACTTCCATTCACATCTTGGACTTCATGTAACTACTACTGGGATTACCAAATACCACACTACTGGGCATACCAATTAATAGTACTGCTAGCTTATTAAGTAACTACACTTAAGTGCTCAAGATTAGTCGTAATCATTTTGCTTAATGACAAGAATAGTAAAGTTCTTTGAAAGTAAATCAGTAACTATGAAAATAGTAAACATCAACCTAAATGAAAGCAGAAATAAAAATAAGTGTTACTGTAATGATGGAAAGTAGTCTCAATCTTTATTTCTAGTCATGTAATGCATCCAAGTACATCACAGTTGAATAAAGACTCCATTCAATCACTTAACAACACACTATAGCCACACACTGCTAAGTACTAAAAGCTAAAATTATGAAAACAAACTAAAAGAGTTTTGCTACTATGTTAACAAATCTACTATGGATCTATGTGCTTAAGTGTTGCTTTTATAGGCTAGCATGCACCCTGCAATATCGTTTATATGATAACGTATCATGAGATACAATAACGCATCTACCCGACATTGTACATACATTATTGTAACTACAATATCATTATTGTGAATTTTTTTACTTTATCAACCATGTTGGTTGTAGAGTCTTTGTGTAACCACGTGGTAAAATGAGGTAACCCTTGGATCTCTAGAATTTTTGGGATGGGTTGTACACTTCCAAGAGATAAGGTGAATCTTATCAATGAACTCCAACCTAAACCAAATAAGATAGCAAGCACTTTTATTGATGTTATGCATGATAGCCTTAGGTAGTAAGATAGTGGTTACTACATACATTGGAATAGCATGGAGGACCATATTAAGCCAAAGTAGGTGGCCCATAGAGAAAAGATACAATCCATTCCAGTCAAATAGATGGTTTTGAAGGGTTGTCATAGTAGTGTTCCAAAAGCATTTTCAAGCTTAGAAAATGAAAAGAGGAACTCTAAGACATGTATCTAGTAATGGTTTGAAGATGTTGCTAATGATGTGAATGATGCATTGGAAATGACCTTGTAGACAACCAACATTGTAGATTGCATATTTATCCTAATTGATTTGTAGCTTGATGATCAAGGAGAAGAGATCAAGATCCTATTTGAAGGTCTACTCATTTACCAATGAAGGCCCAATGATAAGCATATTATTATTCACATATTTCTAGATGTTTCCTGGCTAAGGAAGGGGGTTGGCTAGCTTGATGTAATCTAGGCAAGTATCAAGTAGTTTGGAAACAATATTGAAGAGGTAAGGGAAAAAATGATCTCCTTGTTGTAGGACATGTGAAGGTTAACCAAGTAGTTTTTTGACCATGCATTTAGACAACATATCATATAGTTTTGAGAATGAAATGCATTAGTTGTAGCCACCATTGATTGAAGCCCAAACATTGCATTGTGAGTAGTAAGGTTTTCTAAGAAATTCTATCATAAGATTTAGAAATATAGAGTTTAACAACAATGATAGGATTGCTAGTAGATTTTTCCCAATGGAGATTCTCATGCATTGTGATGACTCATTGATCATTTGCTAATGTTGAATGAATATATTTTAAGTTTAGCTAATGATGTGTAGGAGAGTGTGGAGGTAGCTCACCAAAATCTTAGCATAGAATTTGTAGAGAATAAAATAGAGGCTAATGTAGCAAAATAGTAATGGGGAGGTTGGTGATGTAACCTTAATGATGAGGGTGATGTGTGTAAAGTTCTAAGATTAAGGAAAGGTGCTTAATTAGGTAAATTCCGTAAAGGTCTATGTTAGAAAGAGGTCTACATGATGACATCATAGGAATCGAAAGAGCTCATTAGACAACCATCGAGGTTAAGGGTTTGATTGGTCTAGGACTTGGTGATAATGTTTTCAAATTCTAAGGAGAGAATGGTCAAGCTATTATGAGGAAGGGATGCATGTATAATCTTGAAGAAGAGTTGGTATAAGGGAGGTATCACAGTGGTAGTTGGCAAATAAATATGAAAAATATTAGAAATGGAAATAGGTTATGTTAGGAATTACCTATGAAGGAAAGAGTATTTTTCTTGTGTCTACGATGGATGACTTGTTAGTGAAAGAACTTTGTGTTGCAATTGCTACAAAAGAGCCATGCCACTTGTAACTATTATAGCCAGTATATTTCATTCATTTCAATTAGAGTGAGCAAGTGGTGTTGGAGTGTGTGCTACTTTAGGTTAGTTGGGTTGGCAGAGCTTCTATTATCAAGCTAGAGACAAATGTTGGGAGGGTATTAAATAAAGTCGTATGAAAGTTTCGTCTTGGGAAAGGAGGAGGTGGTGAAGGTGGGTAGGATGGCAAATGAGGGGGAGATACATTGTGCTTGCATGGAGCCAAAAGGTCAAGAGTGAGTTGTTGGGGTGGGGGAAAGTGAGCTAGCAAGTTTTGAATTATTGGGAACTTAGTGTTTTTATATGCATTTATGAATTAATCCATATGTCCTTTCATTTTATTCTCTAGGATCAACAAAAATTAATTATGTTCTCCATATGAAAAGTAAGAAATGCTTTTTGGTATTGTTGCCAATATATCATTAACCTTAATATGTATATTACCTTTCTGGTAGTACCAATGGGTTTTGAATGCATTACAAAACTAATGGTCATGGTATCAAGGTTTAAAAATATAGAATTTGTACCTTCATAATCGTATATTATTAATATGTTTATAAGGATCCAAGGCTAGGACCAAAACTAATTCTCTAACCATGACAAATAGGTGTATAATGTGAAACAACCTTTTTAATGATTAAATTAAGGCAAAGGTTTAAACTTAATATGGTATTTTACATTGTAAAGCTTATATGGAACAACAATGTAAAGTTATTTCATTTTATTAGAAAATGTTTAGTTGGCTAGATACATATTTATCTATAAAAGTATACTTAATAATCTAAGAAAAAAGATAGTTCAATCAATACAAAACTTTGTTTTGAAAATGGAATGTCAAAGATTGTACATGTAAAATTCATATGATATCTACAAATAAGATGAAGCACAAGGAAAAGCCATTTTAATTTCAACAACCATGCACTGTGGTAGCTTTGATAATAATGACCAGTATTTATTTTGCACAATCACATTACAGCTGAAAGTTATCATTGTAAGAACATGAATAGGAAGATAGATTGAACTTCGTAGGCAACAATGTAGGTGCAAACTTTGCCACAATGTATGGTGGAAGATAATGAACATTTTTATCTTTCATGCTTTACAACCAAACTCAATGAAATATGAACAAAATATTTCATTGTTATCCATATGTTTTTTATTTGTTCAGGTTGAACTTTATCTTACTAGGCTCTTTCATCAAAGATGTGTTTAAGATCCATACAATATGAATTATTGGTATGTAAATTTAAACTTCTTCTCTAATTAACACATAGATCTTATGCAAACATAGAAAAACCATCTTAGCATGTTTCCAAGTCATTTATCATGGTCCCCTCTACTAATCAATACCTACTATTTCTCATCTAATATGGTTATCCTTGCACCTAACATCTAATTAAAGTATTATCATATTGCAAACTTCTATATGTACTATTAAGATATAGTTAATATGATGTTTTTTAAAATTTTGATAAAACATAAATATATTTTAATTATGACTTGAACTAGCAACCTCTTGTTTAATATATAACTAATTAATTTACTTTTAATTAGATAAAATTTAAAATAAAATAAAAATAAATTATTATTAGAAATTTTAAAAAAACTTTCAATGATAAGCGAAGTGGATACTTTGCTCTTGTTCTCTGTTGTCATTGCTTTCCTTTTAGAACATGTATTCATTTCCAAGATATTAAGATTAAGAAATAAGCTTGTTGAAACCTTTGATTTACAAACAATAAGTAAACTCCGAATTAACATTGTTATAAGAATATGAAACATAATGTGGTAAGTTTGATTCTATGAGTTTTTAAAAAATCTTTTATATTAAGAATTCCTCTGTCTTAAAGATGAAAAAGGTAAAGAGGTTCTCAGTGGAAGGATGAGAAAATTCTAAAAAAAATAATATTAATTGGTTGGCCACAAGTTACTGTAATGGGAAACCAGGAACTTGGTTGCCTACCAGTACGAGTTTAACAAGCGTAAGCAGGAACTTGGAACTATTGAGGCCAACCTCACCCATGCTAGGCATAGGGCCTTGTTTGAACAAGTTTAATATCACAAAAAATCAGAAGTTATACAGTATTGACATGTCAAGCCTTCATGGTCTAAATTAAATGTACTTTCATGGGCTTGAATAACCCATAAATTGTAAAATGCAATGTACCTTGTCACAAGAATGTAACTATCCAACACACATCCAACTTGTGCACAACTATCCAACACAAATACATTGAACCTGGTCAAAGAATGCAACTATCCAACACACATCTAACTCATGCCAACTATCCATGGGACACATGTCATTACATCTGCTTTCCTCTCATCTCACAGCCATTGATTTCCGTCTTGAATTTCGTGCCCGAGCCCGGTCCAACCCTATAAATACCCTGNTTCTTGAATTTCGTGCCCGAGCCCGGTCCAACCCTATAAATACCCTGTCAATTCACATAAATAGGAGGGGGAGGAGCTGGAGTCTGCAGCGACCATTTTCGGTTATGCTGGCAGGCAACACTGACAGCAGAGGCGTTTTTGGCAGTCTTCTCTTTTCTATCGGCAGGCGGCAGAACACAGTAGGAGCGTAAAACTCGTGGTGAACATCAACAACAATTGTAGGCAGATTGCAGATGACAGTGTGCTTGCCTTGCAGTAGTAATTGTTGAACGACGGTTTTCTATTTTCTCACACAGAAACAGACACGTTTTCCTTTTTTTTCTTTTTCTTTTTTGCCCACGCGGTAGAGACCAACGCCCTCTTTCTGCCTATAAACAAAAACCTGGTAGAGACAGGTTATATGCATATCGTTTTGTTCTTTATTTATTTGCTTTCAAACAACAGGACAGATTTTTTTCTCTACCATCTCTAAGCGTAGAAGCAAGCGTGGAAGCAGTGGTGGTAGATAGCTTTTACAGTTTTCAATATTATTATTTGTATTTTATTTTGAATTATTTATTGTGCTCTTTTAAATTGCACAAATTATTTAATTTTTCAATATTCTGTTTAAATTTAAAGCTTTTAATATTTTGTTTAAAATATTGTTATTATTGTTTTGTGACATAACCTTTACAACAAAGACTATTCGCATCAAGAGGCATGTGTAGTGTAATAGTTTTTATTCGAGAATTTAAAATATTTTCTAATTGTAAGGTTTCCATTACGAAGCATTGTAACTTCGTCACTAGGTGACTTCATCCAACGGCCATACAAGTTTTAAACTTTTATTCAACAAAATGTGAAGTCCGGAATTGCATCTACACTGTTAAATTTTCATGGCAGCATCCGTGTACCCGCTAGATCTGAATTCACGTGAAAACAGTGAGCGTGATTAGTGTCAAAAACCGGATATTTAATTATTTCCATCATTATACAGTATTTAACTTTCCCAAGGTCTAGTCGTCCACTCGACTGGATATTCTTGAAGTTTGAAATTCAATATACGAAATATGGATTGCTGTTGTTCATATTTTCTACACAGCATTTAAGGTGTTTTCCGAGTAGTGGATGTAACAAACAACGCGATGTATTCTCTGTAAATATTAACGGCAACCAGCGATTTAAGCGTGCCACTGCATGCAAACGCTGCAAAATGGTTGGAAGAAATTAATGGCATGATTCCATTACACAGCTCCATCATAACATTCTGCCTTAAACACTATCCATCTGCATAAGGCATATCAGCATTACTCCATTGCTAAAATCTAAATACCAGTACTCGCATGGACGGATTCACCCATGCAACAAATCAATAATGAATTTTATGAAAACTAATAAATCCAGACAAAAAACACCGGGCAATTCATCCTCAACATTGCATCCCAAACGCAGCCCCCACAAAAAATGAAAAATTAAAACAAAAAAGGCATTCCTTGCGGCAACCACAAAGCGGGTTCTGTGTGAATCTGGTCATGGTTTTGCGTTGCCAACCATGCACACAAATTTTCTAAAACGAGAAATGCTCGAGCACGCAATTACACCCGGCATTTCCCACTCGCAATGGCTAGTAATGGGGATTAAGAGGCTACGCTGCAACAGTAATTGTTCCCGTGAACTACGCATGCAATCACCAGAGAGGATCGACTATTATTATCATTTGCTGCGCTGCCAAACTGCTGTTCTTTTAACATCATGAAAATATGTGAAACTGGAATTGATTGTTTTATTTAAAAAATAAATGTTCGGCTGAAGGTCTGAAACTTGAAGCTAAAATTTAATTAAGTTCAGAACACCTAATAGAATAGAATAGATGCAAGGATTATGAGATAAAGAAATATCATCGATCTAACGTTCTAAAGTAATTGGTATTATCTTGAAAAGAGTATTTTTTTCATTGAACGTTGAATACGTTTACCAACTGAATTGGAAATCGCATGTACAATTAACTTACAAATTCTATCTATCAAAACACTCGTCAAACTGTATTTCACAAAATACGATGGATTTTTGGAGGGCAACATTTGTTTCTAATATTTTTCAAATTTTCCTCTTGGGTTTGTTACGAATTGAATTTCATTGAGCATGCCGCCCGCCATGGCTGAGAGAGGTGACGTAAATGCGCTGCCATAACGGCCGTCTCTGCCACCGCTACTTTCACCATGTCAGCCCACCCCGACAGCATTGTCGTTACAAACCTCTTCAACGTCCATATTGCATGCCATTCCTGATATCCTGCAACAATAGGGAGCCTGAGAGAGAGCATGAATGAAGCGGATATAAATCACTCCACAGATACATAGCTTCTCTATCTCTGCTTTTCGTTGGGGGATCTAATTTTCAGAACTACAGTAATCATGTAAAAAGAAAAAGCAAAGAATGTACCAAACGCAAATGAACGTGCTCAACGAATTTCAAGATCATGGGGCCGTTGGCGACGGCGTTTGCCAGTGTAGCCTACACTATCGATGATGTGGAGAGTAGCTTACAAGCAGCAGAAGCCGCACAGGCGCAGGCTGCCATGGCTGCCCGAAGCGCGGCTGCGAGACTCCGGCTGCAAAGGATCCAGAAGCGGTTGCTGGAGAAAGAGGTTCCATTCTGCAGGGTGAGGATGGATACTGCGGCCATGCTGCAGGAAGCGTTTCAGTACATTTCAGTACATTTGGTTTCTGCAACGTCGTCGGTTGCTGGTGCTTCATTGCATGCCCGAAATGGAGGATCGTATGATTCTCTGTGAATGGGGTTCCATAAGCGCTGGGTGATGTTGTTGCTTTACGTGGCAGCAGATGTTGCAGGCTTTGCAATGTTCACCTGCTGTACAGATAAAGCTGTTTAAGTGACAGATGTGTCTTGTGACTGAGGAACAGCTCCGTTGGGTTTTTCATCATCATGCATCATCCGCCCTTGGTTCTGGGTTCAGCCGTTCGAGTTACATGGATCTGTAAATTGTGATAATATATGGCTCAGATGTTATTGAGGTATAAATCTATGCAGGAAAGCAAAATACAACCGGCACACATCTTATGACTTTATAAAAACAAATTTTACATAATGCAAGATATAATTATACCGGCGAAGATCCATTGATTTTTTATGCAAAGCATGCTGACGATGATCCCCTGAAACCTGCAATGAGGGTAGACATTGCTTAAACCTTGGAAGTGATTTTTCCCAAATAAGAATCAAACACAAGCTTTACAGTTTTTTCTTTCATCTAACATCATAACTCATGGTGCAAATTTACCTTCCCACTTTTTTCTTCTTCTGCGTGACACCATGATTCATGGTGCCAACTGCCAAGTTACCTCCTCACACTTTTTCTAAGTAACCTCATGCGAACATACTTCACAGTTTCTTCTTTTTCAGTGTTTTTTAATCCAGCCAATGATGACGGATGTAGAGATCGATCGATAGCCACATGAATGGCCAGAGTAGAATTTATGACGACCTGACCCGGTACGACTTTTCTTAAAATAAAAGTATCATTTTAATGGGATGTCACTGCGTTTTAGAATTATTTTTCGGATTTGAGAGCAATTCCTCCTAATTCGTCGATGTTAGCACGATTCTTAAGAGTTCCCGACTATTTAAAGATTATATGAGTGACTTATTAGAAACTGAGAATTTTTGGTATATATCCTTATTTGAAATTTTGTAACTTGCATTTTCTTAATCACGTATCCACGATTCCAAAGCTTGACTTTCAAGTAAATGGTTAACATTAACTTGTATCGAATGAATAAAATTCTTGGATTATCTTAAGTTTGTAAAAGGGATGTAAATTAAAATATGATAAAATATTTAAATTATATATATTTTTAAAAATATAATATAATATTTTAAAATAAGATTCTTTATGTTAAAGGTATAAATTACATTTAATTATTTTTAATTTTTCTTTCTTATTCTAAATGCATTAAATCTCATTTTTAAATTCAAAATTAAATTGAAAGAATATGTGATGGAGATGATCTCATGAACTTTTGTTTGTTTTCCTATTTCATACTCAAAGCTAAAATTTTCTAAATCTAAGATGCTCAAACATATGCATAAGGTAGGGTTAGAACTTAGCTATAGTGAAAAATAGGTAAGTTTCATTAATAAAATACCCATGACTAAGTTTGCAAGTTTCATGACTTTATTACTCTTTAGTTGTATTTATTTAGCTAAGATTTTGTTCCTTAACTTATATTTGTTGATTTTGTTAAGACAAGGCTATGATGATGATCATGTTTTTATTTTTATTGTTAGTGCTTTGAGTGTACATAGTGGGATGAAATGTGGAAACATGATGATAAGTACCTTGAGCAAAGCACAAACAAAGCATAACAATCCCAACTACAAATTGATGGTGTAAGTTGTAGGTACTTTGTGTCCCCGTCCTACATTTTTGCTAACTTCAACATCCACATATGATACTTCTTTGGTCCACATATGATATATTGCTTCCATGGACTTTTATTGTCTTAAGCTACATAGAAGAAGCATATACTATGATACATTCATATAAATATAAGGTTAGAATTTGACACTTTTTAAGGCTTCTTTTATTTTGTTGTAAAATTCACTAATTTTTCTATGTGATTTGTTGTCAAAATGCTAAAATAAATTTAAACATTTGTCAATTTGAAGCATTGAAATTTGAAAAAGGCATTTCATTTTAAAATAAATCAAGGTATAAGTAAGAAAATAACTTACCTTTTCCTATTTTTATAATTTTTATTCATACTTGATGAGCAACGAGGTACCCCAATGCCCAACCATATGAATCATAAGCATTCACGCATGATCCGATTGAATTCTGTGGATGGGACTAGTTGTGCATCTAGATCATTATGCCTTGATCATAGTTCGCTGTCTTCCTACTTGAACTAGTGGTTGCTTTGTCATGTATCGTTTAGTCTAGAGTGAGGCATATGATTCGTGATGTTGTTCAACTCTAAGCTACTCTTAATGATAATAAAGAAATTAATTGTTTAATCTAATTAATGGAAGGTAAAGTCTCACTAGCCTATGTGCGATGAGTATCCATTCCTAACCTTCCGTACACACCTTCAACTTCGTGCAACTACCACTAAGATTACTAAGCATACCGTTACTAGATGTATTAAATGATAACACTGCTGGGTTACCAAATAGTTACACTTAAGCTCTTGCAATTAGTCATACTCATTCCTCTTAATGATAGAAAATGATAAAGAGCAACAAATGATGAACATTAACTAAGGAAAATGGTAAGCATTTAAGTAATTAAAAATAGTAATAAAGCTAAGTAGATGCTACAATGATGGATGTAATCTCAATCTTATTCCTGAACATGTAACATGTCTAAGTACTTCACACTCAAATAAGGATGTTATGCAATCATTGAACATCACACTATAGCCATGCATTGGAAACTAACAAAACTTCAAATCTATCAAAATATGTGAATCTATCTATATCTATCCCTTTTTCCCAACCATGCACCCAAGTGTTGTATTTGTAGGCTAACACAGAATGAGCGATATCAAATCCCCAACATCAGAGGTTGTGCCCTAATATTAGACACCTAACAATGCAGCCTTGATATGAGATACCTAATATCGTGGCCCTGCAAAACATAACTAATCATACCCCCATGACTAAATGAAAACTCACCCTTGAGTTAAAATGAGGAATAAGTTCTTTACAAAATATTGGGAAGGTATGGAATTATTAACTAACTTAAATAAGCACACAAATTAACTCTTTCATGCTGCAGTGGTATTTTACATAAAATGGACACATCATGACAAAACAACAAAACTAGGGAATCTCATGTAGTTCCTTGAGAAGGTGGCTCTTCCATGGGTTGCTTTCCCTTGTCATCATGCTTCTAGAATTTATAGTGATTCAAGAGTGCCTACAACTTCTCCTCCTCCATTCTTGGATCATGTACCATCCAAGCTAATGAGTTGATGTGTGCTAGAACCAATACATTTCATGAACATAGCAACTATGGAAACATTTGATTTACTTTCACATGTGATGCTATGAACTGTTGCCATTCCTCCTCAAAAGCTTTGGCCTTTTCTTTTAGTTCATGATGATTTGTTAATCTTTTAGCCAAGTCTGAGGCTACATCTCTTTGCCCATGGTAGCAAGCCTTAATTATTTCTAGTTCTGAGTTTTTCCATGTGGAGTTTTTATAGAGCATTTTTTCTATTTGCAAACTCTTTTTCATACAAGGCATAAGTGGCTGCTACTTGTTATTCCAACTCATTTCTAGGCCAACACGCTATTAACATGGTAAGGTTAGCATAGTGAAGGTTAACTAATGCCATGTACTCTTTCAAATCTTAAATTTGTAGGTTCTTGTTCTTTACTTCAACTTGGTGAACTAGGGCATAGCTATCCAAGATGGGCTACTAGTCAGGATTCTGCGTTGACATAAAACTGATGAAGGCCTTTTCCATTTGCATTTCTTTTTCATTAATCTATTTATACATGCCAATCTGGTCTCGAAAGTGCTCTTTCAACTTCTCATGCTTCTTGGCCTCGTTTTGCGACATGCTTATCTTGATTGTAGATTTTTGATGTACTACGTGAACCTCCTCCATTGAAAGGATTTGGTTCTCTCTAACCAATCTACTTATATCATGGTTGACCATCACCAATTTCTCCCTCAACTGGTGGATACTTTCTTTCAAAATGTTTTTCTATCTTTCAACAATGGCCTACTTGGTGTTATCAGGAGCAAGCTGTTTGTTCTCCTCTTGTGTAGTGGTTAATAACTTCTTATGGGCATATGCTTGGGCTTTAGTAGCTGAGGCATTCTAGACAACTTTCTCCTTTTCTTGTTCAATAGCTTTATTTTGTTCAATCAATCGGCTAAGATGCTTTGTTCGAAATTGTTCCAATTGATCAGGTGCAATGAATTGGGAATGCACTTTTGCTTCTTCATTCTTTCCCCTCATCTCTACCATGATTAGTTTTCCTTTTGTGGCAATGAGGTTGGATTGTATCGTAGTGACATCATTAGGGATGTTAAATACAGTTGTCATTACTTGTCTAGGCTACAACAATCTATCAAGAACATCCTCATGGGACAGACGAGTCATTGAAGTCCTAGCTAACATTTGTGCATCTCTAATTCTGGTCAAATCTACCAAGGGCATAGTAGGCATATTAAAGGATTCTTTAATGTGGTCTATGATAGCTTCTACTACACCTGCCACATCTTGGTGCTACATGATCATGACTGTGGCACCCTCTCTTATTTCAAGTAACACTTGAAAAGATGTGGCATTTCCAGAGATCTATTATGACCATTGGGCCTCTCCTCCTAAATGCAACGAGATTTGTCCCCTTGATGAATCAGTAGAAATTGTAAGCTGAATAACATCATTTATGACTTGAAAGAGGTTTGATTCATCCCTGCTTTCCCAAATGAGAGTTTCAACTATTCTCTATAGATGGCTCATTATGGGCCTATAGTCTTGCGGTGGTGGAAATGTATCTTGTGGCTCTTATTGTTACACTAGTTCTTACTCTGGCTTCTTTTCTAGTTCTTGTTTCGGCTCATTTTCTGGTTCTTGTTCATCACCAAGGTCTTTTCTTGGTGCTAGGTGTTTGAGCAATTCAGCAAAGGAAGCATTCTGAGCCATCCTAGGAACATCATTGTTACAACCTAGGATTCCGGTGCACTTGCATAGCTTTTTAATTAGGCAAGGAAATGGAAGTGTCAGCTCCCCTACCTTTCATTCCTCTAACCACCTTTGAATTTCCATGAAGTACAATTAAGCAAGATTGGCATTGTATTTGCCCATCAAGATTGCACTTCCTGTGGTTGCATAACTTGATATGTGCCCTTTAGTTGGGAAGAGGTGGTATCTACCAATTTTGAAGTAGATTCTCTCTTCTAGAGTTAACTCATTGTATATTTTGTTTTTTTGTTATATGTCCACTTCAACCATAGTTTTGTGGTTTCTACGTCAAACCTTGTAGACAGATGCACTACCTTAGCCCCCACATTAGGTATGTTTAGAGCCTCTATGATGGCCTTGACTGAAAAACAGATAGAGACTCCACCAATATTAACAATGGTGCCTTCTTCCTTACTATGTCAAAATTGGTATGTCTCATCAAGGTATCATTACCCACTTTTAGAGAGGATATGCCATAGAGGCAATGCTTGAAGTTGAGTTCTAACTACCTTAGGGAAAAATTTCATGATTGGCCTAAAGTTCATTTCCATGATGACCATGGTCAACATGGACCACTCCTAGATGTATTAGAAGAATTCTTGGGACAATGTGAGGTGTTGTCCTTACACTAGAGCTTATGGTTTTGCAGCCTCTACTTGGACCAAATACCCTATAACAAGAGCCTCTTGATTAATGCTAAATGACTAGGCCTCCTATTCTTCATGCTCAACTAGTGGGCCTTATTCTCCTAGTTGACCTCTACCACCTCTCAGACATTTGCTTGCACCTTTCAAAGGTCCTTCTTGTTTATCTCTTTTTAGGGCCATCTACAATTAATCAAGGAATTAGTGTTACTAAGGTGTTTTCCATTTATCCTCAATAGGTTTATACCTTACCCATGCCCTTAGTTCCATTAAGTTCTTAGCTCATGTGATTGCAGAGTTAGAAAAATTTCAACAAAAATGCCCAAAAAGTGTTTAACTTCTTTTATGACCGAGGAGTCATTAGTTGGCTGGGTTATCTAAGTCAACTTTTTGGTTGGCCTTGATATCTTAGCTTCGATGTCCTAGCCTCGATAACAAGCCCCCAATAACAAGGCTCAAACAATAAAGACCAAACAACAAGGCTCCAACAACAAGGCCCCAACAACAAGGCTCCAACAACAAGGCTATGATAACAAGGCTCCAATAACAAGGCCTCGATAACTGGGCCATGTCGACAAGGCCTTGTTGATGTAGCCTAGCAATAAAATCTATAAATACACACTCACAACCATGTTTATGCAATTTTTCGATTAATAGAATAGCCAAACTCTTGCATTTTTATTTCGTAGTCTTAGAGAATAGTCAGTGAGTGCCTGCAGTGTGGATCTAAGTCAGTTGTACAATGTCTTATTCAAATGGCAACATACTTGGACAAATTCCATGAACGACAATAAGATTGAGATTGATTCTTATTCATTTCAACACTTTAACTTAGATTAAATTTACTTTTAATGCAATTTATATTCCATGTACCTAGCTAATATTTATGTTTCCATGCATGTTAATGAAATGGCAAAATGAGCATGACTAGTTTTGAGTGTAAACATGTATTCGCTTAGTAATCCCATTAGCATTATTGCTTGGTTCACCTAGTAGCATAACACTTGGTAATCCTAGTAGTGGATATGTGCATTCAGGATGTGTACTACAAGCTGGGAATGGACACTCATCACTCATAGGCTAGTTTAAACTTTACTTTATGTTGTTAATTAGATTAAGTAATTGATTTCTCTATTATCATTAGGAGTAACCTAAGGCCAAAACAAAAAAAAATTATCATATGCCTCACTTTGGAGTAAACCACACATGACAAAGCTACCACTAGTCCAAGTGGGAAGACAAAAAATTGCAATCAAGACATAACGATCACAGAATTCAATCGAATAATGCGTGAATGCTTGTGATTTGTATATGGTTGGGTGTAGGGGGGTACCTCACCACTCATCATTGGTGTTGCTACTAAGGATGGTGCTAGTTATTTAGATTACTTATATCATACACGATCATTGTAAACACATTAATGATTTATCTTTCAGAAAGAAATTAAATCACACACATAATTAACTAACAAAAATGTCTCTTTCACAAGGAAGCAATAATGCATCATATGAAGAGAACATTCATTGGAGAATCAATGAGATATATACTAAAGAAAATTGAAGTGACCAACCTTGTGTAGGGGTTTCATATGTTCATGACCACCCTAACTACACTCAAGGACTACATTCAACTAAGGTAGACAACCCTAGAGGAGATGAAGTAAGTCTTAGATAAGGGGAGGCCTCAAGGCCTTGGACCTCCTCAAAATGTAAAAATGATAAATTAAGGGACCATGAGGAACACTAAAGAAGCCAAGGTGATCCTTCCATTTCCTCATCTTCCTCTTCCTCTTCAACATCTAGTTCTAACGAAGATGAACATAGGTATAGAGATCAAGCTCCATTGTGAGGTCAAAATAAGAATAAAAATTGAACTCGAGGGCAAAATCAAAGACATAAAAATGAACATAGACAAAATCATCATAATCAAACAAATAGAAATAGAAATTTTTACCACGACATGTCTGATGATAGTGAACCCTTGTTGGCCACTAAGAGCTTGATGCAGATCAACGAGGTAATTAAGATACCCCATAGGCATTGCAAGGAAAGTCACATCAAAAGGCTTGATATGAATAACATCCCTAAATTTGTGGGAGGCTATGATTATGATCCACAACATTACTTACAAGCCTTCCATGATGCTTGTGCCTTGAAAAATATTAAAAATGAGTGGTAAAAGCTTAAGCTCTTTCCTAGGATACTAATAGACAAAGCTGAAAGTTGGTATAGATCATTGGAACCAAGTTCCATCCACCAATGGTCCATAATGCTAGAACTTTTCAATGAAAAATATCAAACCTACACAAAAGTGTCTAGCCTAAGGAAACAAATCCAAGGGTGGAAGTAAGAAAATCATGAACCCTCGGATGTGGCCTTGGATAAATACTATTCACTACTAGATAGATGTCCCAGCCATGATTTCTCTTGAAAAGAGCAAAATTTCCACATCATAGATGGGCTTCATAATGAAATGAGGGAGAGCCTTGGGATGTATGCTTAAGGTTGATTATATGAACTAAAAGCCCATCAGATACAAAGGCTAATTGAATAGGTGGCGAAAGAAGAAGAAGAGCTATGTAAATGAGAGAATGTTGAGAAATATCACTAGGACCCAACTCTTCAAAAGAAGATGGTCCATATCTATGATGAGAAAAAAGAGAAAGCTCTTGATGAGGTGATTTCATAACAAACCTTACCACTACAATAATGTCTTGATGAACTCCAAGCAAGGCTAGATAGGATGTCAAAGTGGATAAATGTAAAAAGGTACAACTTTCATAGAAACTGTAGAGGAGAAGGTAACACAAAATGAATTAGATGGTCACAATAAACAGAGGAAGAAGAACCAAGAAATAGCTAGGAACACTTATTGGCAAATAGGAAAAATGACTATAGAAGAAGATGTTATAGACTCAATCACAGAAGAAGATGATGGATGTGACATCTACCTATATGACCATCCAAAGGGCTATTTCCCAATCATGTTACATCTACATGAGTATTGGGCTTTTGCATTGAATCCCAAGTTAGTATAAAAGCAAATGCCTAGAAAATTACCTTTCTCACAAGATAATTATAGACAATTCTACACCCAATCGTACCATCCTAGTGGGACTTCTTACCAGCCTCAACACTATCAACCAATGTAGTGGAAAAATCTATAGTCATGGAGAAGGCCATCATCAAACTAGCACTACCCTTACTACTAGTCGAACCCATACAAGTATTATGTTTAATAACCTATTTCCTCGACTAGTTCTACTTCCTCTACTTCAAATTGCTACTACCACTCTTCTGAATATCATCATGGCATGACATCTTCTAAAGGATCACCACCTCACACCTCTCATCCTTCATCATATCCTCAATATTCTCATACGTTCTTCCACCATATGTTAGCACCAATAACATAGGAAGGTTCAATAGCATGACATCAATGAGAGGATGTCACTTGTGTTACGCACATACAAAAAAATGATAATTCCAGTAGATCTCCACCACAATCTCGCAAATGCCCTTTCTTTAGGATAGTTCCCACGTGTAAGAACAACATGTGTGGACCTACTAACTCATCCAAACTAGCACAATGCCAATCAAGTGCAACACCCTTTCACAACCAATGTCTTCTAATCCTATGTAAAGGCCAACATCCATCGTTACTCCAACACCTAATAAAAATAATGAATCTAGCACTATGGAGAGACAAAAGAGGAATCCATGCATCATTAATAGTAAATGGTGCAGTTGTGGTCAAAAAATTCAACATATTAATACAACCCACAACAAATCCAAGCAACAAGTATGTGAGAAAAAACCAGCCTACATAGTAGCCACTAAGCCTGAAGAAATCTAGTGGCTTGAAAATTAGAATATAAAATTGTTTCAAAGATGCATGGAGGTAATTGATATGCTTATTAGTTCTAAGCTTAAGAAAATGAACCAAATAGAGGACTTAGACATAGATATCTTACACTTTGATTAAACACAAGAAGAGGATATTAAACATGAAGACCTGGAAATTAAAATATAAAATCAAGAAGAAGAAGCAAACACATTTTGACCCCCAAAAATGGAAATACCTTCAAGTCCAGATGAAGATAGGTCTTCAAATGATCCAAACAAGACTATCACCAATGTTAGATGTGCTATCACCCAATTAATTAAATTAGTAACAATGATAGATGGAAAATCAATGGTGTATAACCAGGGAATTATGTAGTCCATCTCTCGAATGTGTAGCCATCAAATTAGTCATGGGGGAGATTCTCCATCCTGGTTCAAGAACTAATAAGTATTTTTCACCTTTTTTATTTTTACAATTTCTTATCATTTTCCTATTTCTTCCAAATTTTTTTGATTCTTAATATGTTTTCCATTTCTTAATATTTTATTCTTTACATTTTTATCTTTTCTTGAGTCATTTCCTTTATGTTTTATGAATTTCTTTATATTTTCATTAATAATATTGTTAAGTCATGATGCAAAAGTCGATGCTATGTGTTGGGTTTTTGTGCTATGCTATCAAGATGATTGGGTAAGTAATTGTGTAAAGCAATGAGACCACCTCATCCATTCCTCTAGTTCTCTGAATAAACGGTCCTTTTCATGGAAAAAATTTAGTTCTTCTTTCTGAAACTAAAATTATTCAATGATCATTGTACCTTGAAGAAAGAGGGAATGACCAAGTGGGCATGGTAAGGGTATGACCTCAAGGGGACTTAATGGGTTTTCTTCTTGTCTTCCTTCGTGTGGTTTATGAATCCTCTTGAAACATATCATCACTTCTCTATCAACCAATAAAAAGGAAGCTTTGTCTTTGCATGGTGTGGTTCCCATTTCTAAAACAAAAAAGGAAAAAACAATAATGGGAATTCAAAGTACACCCCTTAGACATAATAATGGGCTATAAGTACTAGTTATGGGACTAGAAAGAAATGTTATCCAAGACTGAAGGAACCTCTCTAACTAAGGCCCTTCCTTCCTTCTTCTCCTTTCTTCTCTTTGTGGAGTGATGATCATTATTTGAGATAGTTTTGGACTCATGGTGGTTGACAGGAGGGAACACATCAATGGGAGGTTATTGTTCATGGTATGGACTTGGTCTAAACTTGGATGGATAGGTATGCTAATCATTTTTTTCATATTTGTCACAAGAACCTATTATGGACATGGTTAAGTACGTTACATCCCAATCTCTGTAATCCCTTCTCATCCCATTATTCACTTCACTATTGCAAGTGATTATGAGCCTTTTGATTATGTAGTATAGTATAACATCCCAACCACAATAGCTATGTGTTGTTTAGAATAAAGGCATAGTCTACATTTAACTTCTTAGATGCCCACGGGCATCTATAAAAGTGGTTATGCAAGGGCATTATGGTAGGAGCTTGCTTTGGGAAGGACACACTTGCATAACTTTTGTTGATCATGGCTTTGAACTAACCTTCACATCTTCTAGAACATCAATGACAATTTCTTTGAATTTATGCATAATTCTAGGAATACTTCTCATTACTTTCAATTACATTTTTACTTTTTTCCTACTTTTCTATTAAAATATCTTTGAAGATCAATATTTCTTGGCCATCTTTTGAATCTGACCTTTGGTTTTAATTGTTTAAAAACTTGTGTGCTTCCGGAGATACGCTTATTAGTCATGGGGGATAGGGATGTTCACCTTAAAATTTTGAAATTTTTCTAACATCCTATTTTTTAACATCATGGTAACTAATAGTAATTGAAAAAAATAATGTGAATAGCTTGATGATTTTAGTTACCTCATAGCCTTGGGCACTGTATGCTATCATCACCTTATGCTTAAATGAAAACTAAGGGATCTGAAAGGGGTTAATTATTAAGGAAAATTTATCAAAAGTAATGTTGATCCTTTAATGACTATAGGTGATGCTAAAAGAAACTCCTAAGAAATAAGGTCTTTTTATAGGCATGGAATCAAAGCCAAGAGAGGGACAATAGAGGATATGCCCATGGATAAATCGTACCACATACAAGATAGCAACTCAAGCCTCATATGTTTACTAGATCCATGGGATGATGAGAATAAATTCTAGTCCATCCATCAAGAATTTTGCATATAACTAGAGAAGCATTGACATAAAAATCTAGGTTGGAAGTCTGCCATCACTAGTAGCAACAACAAGAATCCTGTTCAACAGATTCTTGAAGACCTCTATAAATTTTGTAATCTTCAAAGCCTGTCCAATCTTTTTGACACTCTGTCATTTTATATGCATCCACTCAAATAAAATTTTGTAATGTAGCATCTAGATTTAGTCAGTAGTTAGCATTAGTTAATAATTCCATACCTTCTCAATTTTGTAAAGAAAGCCCGATCCTATCCTGTTAACTCGAGGATGAGTTTTTATTCAGTTGTGGGGGTATGATGAGTCATCAATTGGTTGTGTTATATGATGAAAATTCAAATTTTTGGTTGGCTTTGCTATCTTAGCCCTAATGTCCTAACCTTGATAACAAGGCCCCGACAACAAGGCCCCAACAACAAGGCTCTGACGACAACACTCTAGCAACAAGGCCCTGATAATTAGGCTGCGTCGATGAGGCCCTGTCGACGAGGCCCCATCGACACATCATATCATGCGTCAATGAGGCCTTGTCGATGCAACCTAGCAATAAAATCTATAAATACGTGCTCATAGTCATGTTTATGTAATTTTTTGGTCAATAGAGTAGCCAAACTCTTACAGTTTTATTTTGTAGTCTTAGAGAACAGTCAATGAGTGCCTATAGTGTGGATCTAAGTCAGTTGTACGACATCTTATTTGAGTGGCAATGTACTTGGACACATTCCATGAATGACAATAAGATTGAGATTGATTCTTATTCATTGTAGCACCTTGACTTAGATTAAATTTACCTTTAATGCAATTTATATTCCATATACCTAGTTAATATTGACATTTTCATGCATGTTAATGAATTGGTAGAATGAGTGCAATCAATTTCGTGCATAAACACGTATTCACTTGGTAATCCTAACAACATTATTGCTTGGTTCACCTAGTAACATAGCACTTGGCAATCCTAGTAGTGGATACGTGGGTTCAGGATGTATACGACAAGCTAGGAATGGACACTCATCACCCATAGGCTAGTTTAGATTTTACTTTATGTTGTTAAGTAATTGATTTCTCTATTATCGTTAGGAGTAACCTAAGGCCAAAACAACATCAATTATCATATTCCTCACTCTAGACTAAACCATACATGACAAAGTTACCCCTAGTCCAAGTGGGAAGATAGTGAACTACAATTAAGGCATAACAATCTAGATGTCAAAACTAGTCCCATCCATGAAATTTGACTAGATCATGCATGAACACTTGTGCTTGGTATGGTTGGGTGTAGGGGGTACCTCACTGCTCATCAATGACCCTCTCCAATTAGCTTCTTTTCCCTTATGCATGACTTATAATTAAAGGTTCTGGCATACATACAATTGATTTTTCATTAAAATGCTTAAGATTTTTAACATTATTAAAATTAAATTTGATGATGACATTCATCATGGAAAATGAAGCTTTGTAATTGGTTGGAAGGTTACATGTAAAATCCAAAGTTCTGGAGTAAGTGAGAATTCATATTTAGGCACTGGTAATGTGAGAAGATGGAATCGTAGGCATTAAAAGCTTTAGAAGATGTAAGAAAAGGAGTATTGAACTCATGATATAGAACGAATAGCTTATATGATAAGGGAAGGTATTGAAATTTAACATCTATGCAGTTGGAAGTTCAAGATGATACAGTTGTATCAGTCAAGTACAAGTTACAATAGTTATACAAGTGGATCCTCCCCAAAGCAAGCTTCACCCTTAATGCCCTTATATAACAACACCTAAAAATGTTTGTAGGCACCAAAAGGATTGAATGAAACACATACCTGCTGAACAAAACAGACATGTTAAAACCACCAATTTGAGAAAATAACTCTATGTTACACAAAACCAAAAGTTGTGATCATGTGAATAATGAGATGAGATGGATTTTAGAAAGGATTGTAGAAATGGGGACGTGAGGTGTCTCACCATAGGCATAATGAATCCTTATGTGTTATTAATGATTAAAGTAATCAATATCCCTTCTTTCCAATATTCAAACCAAGTCCAAACCACATTCCCCTGACATCACATTATTTTATCTCTTAGATTGACAACCATAAGACTACCACCATTGCAAGGAGTAGCATCACTTGGTGTTTTTGTCTAAGGAAGGAGTTTATTCATGGCACCTTTTTTTAATTCTAAGAAGCCATTGACTTTTAGGCATGGGTAACATGTATTTCAAGTGAAACCCTCATAAATTTATTTAGTGCTATTTTATTTTACTCTTATCTAGGTCAACCTTACCAAAGGACTACCTTTAGGCATGGTTAACATGTCTTTCTAGTGACATGGTATGGTAGCACTTATTTTACTCTTACTTCCATTTTTCATTAGTTCTACAAAGATATAATTACAACCTTGGCAACATGATAGAACATATAAAAGTGATTAAAGAGATTCCATAAATTTTCTTGATGCCACACCCTTCTCATTCGCATTTGGTTCTTCACTTTTTAGTCTAGGCACAATGATTATGAATTTATTTTTAGTTTGATGATGAAGAAGAATATCATTATGACCACGGCAAGAACCTCTTATCAATGGAATGGGTGGATAAATGATGTGGCCTCACTATTCGAATAATTAGTTCCTTGTGACTTGACAACAAGAGAAAACCTCACCTCAATGGGCTACATGATGTCGTTTTATTCACAAACGAGATTACTGATAAAGGAAATGAAAAAAAAATGTGGAAAGTGTTGAAAATAATAAGAAAAATTTATATCAAGAAATGAGAAAATAATAAAGAAATTGTAAAACAAAAAGATGAAAAACACCTATTAATTTTGAATGTTATGATGGGGCATTTCCCCCACAACTAAGCATTTGACTGTGACAAGAATTAATAACTAAATAGGAAAGCTCCATGCACTTGGAAAATAGTGTTACGCTTTCATTCTCAAGCCATTAGGTGTCTTCTAATTTAGTGGTAGTTGCATAAACGGGTTGTGGCTCACATGCTTAGTTTCCAAATGCATGGTGGATCAAAGTATGAGTTGTATGAACTTGGTAGATATCTAGCCCACAAATGCACCCTTGATCATGATTAGTTATGCATGGATTTGTTTGTCTCTCCACAATTCTAGATTCATTGCTTTTGTTAGGTGTTGGAGTAATAATGGATGTTGGCCTTTGGGTAGGATCAAAGGACATTGGTTGTAAAAGGAAGGATGTTGCACTTAATTAGCATTGTGCTAGTTTGGATGAGTTAGTAGGTTCATAGGTGTTGTGCTTATGCATGGGAACCATCCTAAAGAAAGGATGTTTCCAAAATTGTGATGGATATCTACTAGAATTATAATTTTTGTGTATGTTCGCATCACAAGTGGCATTCTCTCATTGACGTTATGGTGCTGAACCTTCCTATGTTGTTGGAAATGATATATGATGGAGCTCAGTATGAGAATATTGAGGATATGATGGAGGATGAGAGATGTGAGATGGTGATCCTTTAGAAGATGTCGTGGGTTGATGATATTCAAGAGAGTGGCAGTAGTGATTTGAAGTAGAGGAAGTAGAACTAGTTGGGGAAATAGGTTGTTGAACATAATATATATACAAGTTTAGCTGGTATTAATGGTAGGGATAGTTTGATGATGGCCTCCCCCATGACTATGGGTTTTGCCACTATAGTTGATAGTAATTTTGAGACTGATAAGAAGTCCCATTAGGATGTTATGGTTGGTTGTAGGACTGTCTATAATTACCTTGTGAGTAAGGTAATTTCCTAGGCATTTGCTTTTGTACAAACTTGGGATTCAATGCAAAAGCCCAATACTCATGTAGATGTAACTTGACTAGGCAATAGCCCTTTGGATGATCATATATGTAGATGCCACATCCATCGTCTTTTTCGGTGGTTGAGTCTATAGCCTCTTCTTCTACAGCCATTTACCCTTTCTATCGATTAGTGTTGTTACTTGTCACTTATTCCCTTTTCCTCCTTTTATTATGGTCACTTGATTTGTTTTACAATACTATCTCCTCTACAATTTCTATGCAAGTTGTAACTTTCTCATTTATCCATTCTGACATCTTATCTAGCTTTGCTTCAAGCTCATTGATAGACTTTTTTATTAGCAAGGTTTTTTGTGACATCACCTAATCAAGAGCTGTCTCTTTTTCCTTATCATAGATTTGGATCCTTTTCTTTTGAAGAGTTGGTCCCAATTATTTTCCTCTACATTCTCTCGTTTACATAGTTCTCCTTCTTCTTTTTCTGCCCACTCAATTAGCCTTTGTATCTGATGGACTTTTAGTTTGTATAACTGACCTTGGGCATAAATCCAAAGGGTCTCCCTTATTTCATTATGAAGCCCATCTATGATGTCAAAAGTTTCTCTTTCTAAGAGAAATCATGGTTGAGACATCTATGTAGTAGTGAATAGTATCTATCCAAGGCCACATCCAAGGGTTCATGATTTTCTTGCTTCCACCCTTGGATTTATTTTCTTAGGTTGGACACTCTTGCATAGGTTTGGTATTTTTCATTGAAACATTCCAGCATTGTGAACCACCAATGGGTTAAATTTGGTTTTAATGATCTATACCACACTTTGGCTTTATCTATTAGTATCCTAAGAAAGAGAAGCTTTTTCCATCCACTTTCAATGTTGTGTAAGACATAGACATCATGGAAGGCTTATATATGATGTTGTGGATCATAATTATAGCCTCTCACAAATTAAGGGATATTATTCATATTAATTCTTTTTATGCAACTTTCCCTACGATGCATGTGGGGTATCTTAATTGCCTTTGTAATCTGCATCATGCTCTTAGTGGCCAACAAGGATTCATCTTCATTAGACATGTCATGGTGAAAATTCCTATTTCTATTCATCTAATTATGATAATTTTTTCTATGTTCATTTTGATGTCTTTGATTTTTCCTATGGTTTTTATTTCTATTTTTATTTCAACCCCATAGTGAAGCTTTGTCTCTATACCTACGTTCATCTTCATTAAAACTAGACATTGAAGAGGAAGAGGAAGATGAGGAATTGGGAGGATTGCCATGGCTTCTATGGTGTTCCCCATGGTCCCTTGATTAATCTTTTCTAGTTTTTGAGGAGGTCCTAGGCCTTGAGGTCTCCCTTGGTCTAGGACTTACTTCATCTTCTCTAAGATTTTTTGCCTTAATTTGAGTGTAGTTAAGGTGGTCATGAACATATGAAACCCCTACATGAGGTTGGTCACTCAAATTTTCCTTAATATATATTTCATTAGTCCTCCAATGAATATTATGCATTATGACTTCCTTGTGGAAGAGACATTGTTGTTGGTTTATGATGTATGTGATTTAATATATATATATATATTGAAAGATAAATCGTTAATGCATTTACACTGATCATGTATAATATAACTAATCTAGATAACTAGCACCATCCTTGACAATGGTGCCAATGATGAGCAGCGAGGTACCTCTATGCCCAACCATATGAATTACAAGCATTCATGCAGACTCTAGTCAAATTCCATGGATGGGACTTATTGTGCATCTAGATCATTATGCCTTGATTGTAGTTCACTGTCTTCCCACTTGGACTAGGGGTAGCTTTGTCACGTATGGTTTAGTGCAGAGTGAGACATATGATTCTTAATGTTGTTCGACCCTAAGCTACTCCTAATGATAATAAAGGAATTAATTGTTTAATGTAATTAATGATGGAAGGTAAATTCTCACTAGCCTAAGTGCAATGAGTATCCATTCCTAACCTTTCGTACATGCCTTGGACTTTGTGCAACTACCACTAGGATTACCAAGCATACTGTTACTGGGTGTACCAAACAATAACACTATTGGGTTACCAAATAGTTACACTTAAGTGCTCACGATTAGTTGTACTCATTGCACTTAATGATTGAAAATGATAAAGAGTGACAAATGATGAACATTAACTAAGCAAAATAATAAGCATTTAAGTAATTAAAAACAATAATAAAGCTAAGTGGATGCTGCAATGATGGAAGTAATCTCGATCTTATTGTCAAACATGGAACATGTTCAAGTATCTCACACTCGAATAAGGATGTCGTACAATCACTTAACATCACACTGCAGGCATGCACTAGAAACTAACAAAACTTGAAATCTATCAAAATATGTGAATCTATCTATATCTATCTCTTTTTCCCAACCATGCATCCAAGTGTTGTATTTATAGGCTAACATGGAAGGGGCAATATTGGATCCTCGACCTCAAAGGTTGTGCCCTGATATTAGATGCCTGACAATCTGACCTTGATATTGGATACTCGATATCACAGCCCTACAAAACATGACTCATCAATAATTAAAAATTAGGTTATAATATAATATTTAATGTTGATTTCAAATTTCTTTTAATCTATTTTTTAATAATAATAATTTTTAATTATTTACAATGATGATACCTTTTAACTATAAATAAATATATTTAGACCTATGCTTGATCGATTCTACCCAAATTATTAGGAATCAAGTGCAATTTGTAACAAAGTTTTGCAACTTAAATTTAATACTTTATGAGTAGAAATCTTTAATTATACTTTTATTTACTATAATTTCTTTGCGATTCATAAAAAAAATTTCAAATACACCCATGATTTGTAGTTATTTGAATCATGTGATTCTACGCTCCTAAGATTCTAAACCTTGTGAAGCATAGATTTGGAATTAGAGCGTATCTAACTAAATTTTGAAATTCCAACATTGCATAGACAAATTCTTTCTATCATGACATGTGAGCATAATGTGAGTAACATAAAGATAAATTTCTATAGAATGAGAGAATGCGATCACGAATTTAAACTATAGAATGAGAGAATGAATTTCTACCATTAAGAGTGGAAGAAAGCCATGGATGTTGAAATTTCAACCATTCATGGAAATTGATTAATGTCCTTGAAGGAAATTATTATGATAAAATTTTCTCCCTTGTAATAGAATTAACATCTCTTAAATCCTTGCTATTAATGTAGCAACTTATATTTAGAACAAATGGATGTAAAAATAGTTTTCTTCCTCAATGGTAATGTTAGGGAGATACTAAAATAAAAAAGCATATGGTTTGTCAACATGCATCAAGGATGTGAAATAAAATATTTATTAACCATAGGTTGAGTATTTTCTTTACCCTAAATGAGTATTAAGAGTCCTAACTTTAGCCTATCAGACTTGCATATCAAACGTCTTGGCATAAGGCTAGAAGATTTGTTTGTATGTTGAAGGTCTTGGCATAGTTCTAGAGAACTCATATGTATGTCAAAAGCCTTAGCAAAAGCCTAGAGGACTTGTGTATGTATGTAAAGAGAACAGATAAAAAACATCTTATTATATTATTATATGTTGGTGACATATTAATGGTAAGAAGTGACATACACATTGATAGTAAAAAAAATGGCATACATGAATTGATAAAAGTGACATATATAAAATTAAGAAGAATGATAAAAGTAGCATACATGAAATTGAAAAGTCAAATCCTTCCTAAATTTTATATTTTTTTAAAGAAGATCTTAGTGTTGCATAAAAAATTTTAGGAATGAAATTTTGATGAGATAGGGTTAACAAAAGAGGCTTTGTCTTGGATAATCTATATATGTTGAAAACATTTGATATGTAAGACTGTAAGCTGGTAACTACACCTTGTGAAAATAGAACAAAATTTTCAATTAATAATGCCAAAAGAAGAAAGCTCATGATAAGAATTCCATATGCTAGTGTTATTAGCCATTTGATGTGTGGGACTGTCATTACTAGATCTAATATTGTATATATTGTTAAAAAAGTTAGCAAGTATATGTCCAATCTAGAGAAATAACACTAGATCATTGCATAATAAGTCTTCTAGTATCCCTATGATATTGTGAACTTTGATATTTGTTATTAAAGTAATCCATCCTTTGTACATGGCTATGTGAATGCTAATTAGGGTGGGGTTTTATATAATAAAAAAATCAACTAGTGGGCATGTGCTTAATCTCTTTAGTGGTGTCTCATGGAGAATCCAATTGTAGTTTTGCATAGCTTAGTGTAACACACACCCTAATATCCAATCCAAGCCTAGCATAGAAATGGACCATGTACTAGCATATCAATGGAATCACAACATTTCATGCATGAGTAGATAGAAAACATATAGTGGAAATCTATAAACCATTTCATAAAAATCTTATGCATAAACTAATAAAATGTGATATAAAAACACATACATACACTAAACTATATATATGCATACAAACCAAAATGTTGTATCATACACAAAACTACTAAACTACTTTTTTAGACCATACATACATCCAGCCTAAAATAACATAGCACATAAGTCAAGATGTCTAATACATATCCTATTAATATGTACATCATGTATACACTATACAAGTAATCAATAGCTTATGAACTATCTAGACCTATACCATCAATGAATACATTAATCTCTCTCATAAAAATATATAATAAGAAACATAAGAATATGGAACCAAGGCCTTAATCACCTCCCTTAGGTTTGTTGCCCTCCTAAGCCTATAGCTTCATCTCCTACATAAAAAGGAGGTCAATACAAGATTGAATGATAGCTTTTATATATCCCTTGTACATTGGAAGTCTGATATTGTGTTGGAAGAGAGGTGTGGGGTATGTTGAGTAACATGCAACAAGGTTAATACATCTCATGTAATAACAAGCATTGTAAATATCACATTTGTATTCAAACATCATACAATTTATTATTTTACAATACTCACTCTAGCAACATCAAAAGAAAAATAGCCATTCGCATAACCATTCATATAATATACATGGTTCATCCTACTACTATCACATAATCATACCACCACATAGCCAATCATAGGATACATCTATATGCATACATAACTAGGCTATACTATAAATAATGCCCATAAATACTACTAACATGTACATAGTCATAGCTTACTCATAACCAGTGCTCTAAGGAATCACCAATCCACAATGTAGCATAAATAAGCATACAAGTACATTCCCTAGCAACTAGTTCCTCAAAGTATCATAATTCATAAATCACAAATACAATTACATAGCTTCCCTATAACAAATAACACATTCATATTTGATGTAATGTATGATATTATTGACATGAGTACTCATAAAAAAATAATGATTACAAGTCTTTTATTAGTTTTTCTATTAGTTCCTTCCACTACCACTGTTAGTGCATGTTGTCTCATTTGTAGCCCTAGGCTACTAACCTTCTAGAGGATAGATCTATGTATATACAAATGCCCAAAAATTGTAAACCAGTCATATGCCCTACCTATGCTTTCCCACTCTTGATATGATGACTATGATAAGAGCCTCTTTGATGTATCATAACAAAGGTCAATCCAACTCCTCCAATGTACCTCATCACCTACTAGTTCAGAACCTCATGTCAGCTCCATCTATCACAATGTTGTAATTGATATGTGTAATGCATATACAATTCATATAATATAACATTACTCATTAATCCATGATTATGGCCACAAGCAACAAGTACTACATGCACCAAGCACCCTTGACTATTATACCATAGCATCTATGCAATAAATCTATAAACAATGCACATGTTTACTGATTATAGCATAATCACTATCACAATCATATACACATTTATATATCAAATCACAAACATTGTAACTAACAAAGTGTGCTTATAGTAATAATTCCCTACTAAAAATATATGACCCGAAGACATTACTATATCAACTTGCAACTAGCATGAGCCACTCATTAATTTTTTCTACATTGCCCACAACCTAAGTATAACTTGTATTTACCTTGTCTCCCTTATCATTTTCTCATTACACTCTTACCATAGCTCACACTTGTCTCATGCCCCACATGATTGGTAATCCTTGTGCTACCCACCATAATTCAATTATGACTATTTGGAATACCAAAATTCCCATAAATCCTCAACTACAATTGCATCACTAGTTGTGACCAATTCAAACCCCTAATGCAACTTTGCATGGGTAGACTACAAGTATTAATGACTTGTGCTTCGATAAAATAATCAAGTAGAAAAATATGACAATATAAAATAGGCTCATGTGCATGTAATAAACCAACCAAATGTTGCACAAGGACCTATGCCACATTTACAATGCATTCAAGATATAATAATGAATCTCTACAACCCTTGGAATCCACAAAATCCATCTAGGTATATGCATTCAATATTAATATCTAGTGGTATCAATCACAAAAACTAAATTACCATTATGTCAAGAAAATATTTGCACTTACCAAACATGCAATTGAGCATATCTATCCCATTGAATAATACCCATGACTATACACATGAATATAAGATGGAAAAAATAGGAGACAGGTAATTATTCACATGGTTCTAAGCAAATCGATGATGGATTTATTGGTTGATTCAAGTTGCCCATTAGATCGTGGACATTATGGAGATGAGAATAATTGAATAATTTTTTATTGATCATAAAATTTGTCTAGTTCTTTGCTATTGAATTGAGGTCCTTTATCATTTACAATATGAGGGGGAATACCAAACCTAGGATATATATTATCCAAAATAAAACAAAAAATATACTTAGAAGTTGCAATTTTTAAAGAAATAACTTCAAGTCACTTTGTAAAATATTCAGTAGCTATCAAAATGAGCTAATGAACAAAAGAAGATGAGCCATTGATAGAACCTATGAGATCTAGCCATACAATTTCCAAAGTCCTAAACATTTAAGATGGCACATAAATATGTGAAGCATGATGTTCACATGTATCACAAAATTTGATCATCATACATGCATTCCTAGACCTTATAGACCACTAGTATCCTAATGAAATAATATAACCTATCAAAGATCATAAACCTAAGTGACCATCACATACAGTAGAATGAATCTATTCTAAAACATTATGTACTTTGTCTTGAATGTAAAAGAAAACATAATGTAAAATTATGACATAAAATTCCAAGATCAACAATATAAAAATGTTTAGCATGTTTACAGAGAGCATCCTTTTGTGAATAAGATAAACTTTTGGAAGTTTCTTCTATTTGCAACTATTGTATGATATCATGATATTGTTCATCTTCTTCTAAGTTAACCAAGGTAATTCATTATGTATCTATAAGAGTGATAGTTGTATTTTACATTAAGATAAATGATCTCTAAAGAAGGTAGGATCGATAAGAATGATAAAAATAGCTAGTTTGTCAATAAGCATGTTTAATGAGCAATGGATATGTGTGAATAAACATTCAACAAACTAAGAAATCAAATTTTTCATCAAGTCTAGATATAGTTAAACCTATTTAGCTTTGCAATCATATTCATTACTTACATGGCATACAACCATTTGGGGTCATCATGAATGAAAAGCCTTTTAATATCAAGTTGAAGAGCTAAGAGTAAACCTCGATTGAGATCTTTGTATTTTGCCATATTTGTAGTGCATGAAAAAGTGAATTTGTAAGTTTGATAAATAGTATCTATACCTTGGCATTGAAGTACACAAGCCATGCTATAACCTTGAGATATGTGGGTACCATCAAAGAATAATTGCAAACTGAAATCCTCATGTATTAATAATGTAGTCGAAACTAGAAAAGGGATAATTTCATTCTTACTCTTTTTATTAGAGGGGAGGTTGGATGGTAATAGTGGAAGGTTCAATGAGTGGAACTATCATAAGGAGATCCACAAAGGATTATTTCATAATCAGGTGTTAGGCAATGTAGGATAAGTCAATCTCGATTAGCAATGTCTTCCACTCTGCTATGTATTTATTATCATAAGAATTGGTAGCGATAGATTGTAAAATGTTATCTCAGAAAATGACATGAAATTTTTTCTCCTAGTAGGTAGTGTTTCCATTTCTTAAGGTCAAAGAAAAGGCCTAAGCAAGACTTTTCCATATTCATGTATACATGTCACATTCAAAGAAGATATGAAAGATGTAGTAAATAGGGAGATCAATGTCATCTTCACATCATTGGCAAAGCATGATCACGATAGAGTGATTAGATTTAAAAATATAGAAATAAAAAGAAAGATCAAATTGAGGAGGATGAAGAATGGAAAGGTAGTTAAGGACATTCTTGATTACATCGAAAGCCTCCAATTTGATTCCTAGTTGAAAGTTATAAATTTCTTAAGGAGGTGAGAAAGGAGATGAAAATAGTCAGTTAGATAGCATACAAAATGATGGATGGATTAAAGTCTACCTTGTAAAATATGAATGTCCTTAAGATACTTAGATAGTGGAAGGTTCACAATTACTTCGACTTTATCAAGATCAACTATAATACCATTTTTCGAAAGTAAAAATCCAAGTATTTTTCTTGTTTTTATGCCAAAATGTACTTCTTGGGATTTAAGCAAAGGTTATAATTGTTGTAATGATCCAAAACTGTCTAAGTTAGTGGGATGATTAATTGCAATGATAGAGTTAACTATTAGCTCATTGACATAATTGTTGGCTATTTTAAACATCATGTCATTAAAGATGAAGGTCATGATTCATTGGTATGTTTCTCTAGTATTCTTAAGTCCAAAAGGCATTTTTAAGTAACAAAAGGTTCCCCATGAGGTTATGAAAGTCATGAAGCATTGATGTTTAGGATTGATTTAAATATGATTATAGCCTAAAAACTATCCATAAAACCAAGTAAAGCATGACCTATCATTATATCTATGAGTTGATTGATGTTGGACAATAGAAAATCATCTCTCAATGTCACCTTATTAAGATTAGAAAAATTGATGTGTATCCTAATGGCTCTATTTTTCTAAGAAACAACTATTATGTTGGATACCTAGTTGAAGTAGTTTACAGAACATATAAATCTTATGTTATAGAGTTTTTTGATACCATCTTTAATGCCTAAGGCTAAATCAAGTGTGATTTTTCAGGCTTTTTGTTTGAGAGGCTTGGAACCTTCCTCAAGCATGATGTTACATTGGATAAGAAATGGATCTAAACCAAGCATGTCATCATATCCCCATGCGAAGGTGATATAATTTTTTCTAAGTGTTTCTAGGATAGATTTCTTAATCTCATTTAGTAAGTTTTCTTCTAGTTGTAAGGTATTTTCCTTATTTCAGTGAACAATTATGGTGAACTCTAATAAAGGATCATTGATTAGAATAAGCTTGCAATCTAAGAAGGAAAGGTTAGTTTAAAGAATTAAGTCTTTGTTGATGATATCAAGTGTAGAGATGATGGAATCCATGGGGTCGAATAGGGAAAAATCAATCAAATCCTAGTTGAAAAGATGAGAGATTTGATTATGGGATTCATCCAAGGCAAGCAATTTGCATCGAGATTAAGATAGGATCCATGGCCAATAAAGCATTAGAGAGAAAATTAATTACACAAATCAAGACCAAAATTTTGAAAAGTCAAAAAAATTTACAAGTTATTTGCATAATAGAGGTAAAAGTTAGAAAAATTTTCTTGAAGTATTTTAAGAGGGAAAAGTGAAAACTTTTGTAAGTTTAGGATTTGAAGAAAGGCTTAGAAAAAATTTTAGAGTTAAAAGGAGAAATAGTGGAAAAATTTTCTAAGTCTGGGCATAAAAGAGTTAGAAAATTTTCTAAGACATAAAGATGATAAAGATGTTGAAATTTTTTAAAGTTTAGAAGGGAAGTTAGAAAAATTTACAAGTCTCTATTTTTAAATACCAATGTTTATGCTAGAATACATTATGTATGTTCGAGGTCTCCATGGGTGCTACTAAGGAAATTTTGGGGCAATGGAGGAACTTACTAGTATACCTAGCATTAGTATCCCATAAATCATAAACGATGTGAAGAAGTCACATGGGTTTCTTGGTTCTTTTTGGCATTTTTTTAAAAAAAATTGGCATAAAAGAAAAATCAAAAAGGGAAATCGAGAGAAGTGAGATGTAATAATTAAAAATAAGAGAAAATACCCATATTAGAATTTTGCATCCACGTGGTGAAGTCTTGGAAGTTAGCACAGAGGGATTTATGTTAGTATTGTATTTGCCAACACATGATGTGATGGTGTTGCAAAGGGAGAGGAGCAAGAAAGATGGACACATCAAGGAGGCATGTCAAACCCACCAACAACTAAGCAAGTGAGAAGAGGAGGTTGCCAAGGAGGTGCTCAACCATGTTCCAACTTTGCCCAGGTGAATTTTGGGCCTCAACCTTATAATTTTTTTTTCTTATTTTTTATACACATTTTATGAGGGAGGAGGGAAGAGAGATTTTCCTACAAGTGGTTAATCAATGGCAAGCATGGAGCCTACCATCATTGTTGATTTCATGCACTGAGCATGCTATCTATGCTACTAGTTACTGATGGCATGCACTAGTGCACCAACCAAGTCAGCTACGGTGGCTAGTAACTATACAATTAACCCATGGAAGGAGGGAGGAGAAATAAGAAAAACATAGTAGAAATATGAAAAAAAAGTAGGATTTTTTATGCCTCTTCAAGACTTGGGAAGATGTCCTTTAGGGGCAAATCTATAGAAGGAAATATTCAAGCCTTGCCTTAGCTAGCTATAGCCAAGGCAGGCTACCTTCAACACGTTTGGAGCTAAAATTATTGATTTTGGGGTTTTGAGAGTTCTATTTTAATTATTGATTTTTAGTAGTTTCAAGTGGAGATTCACTTTTTCATCATGCATGACATGGTCTTCTAGCACATGGCACAACATGTGGTGGTGCAACCTACAAGCATGTAAGTACATCCAGTAAGACTTTTAGTTCTAGCTGTTTTGGCTCATACTTGTCTAGTATCTTTAATTCTTCCCATTTTAATATCTTCTTCTTGTTGAAACTTAGTATAATGGGTTTGTCTCTATATTTTTTCATTTTATCATTTTCTTCTATATAGGCACTTGTAATCTTTTCAACTAGTTCTATGCATATATTTGATCCCTATTCTACTTCATTATTGAGCCACTAGATGTCTTCTTGCTTTGTGACTATTGCATACAAACATTATTGTACACACATATCTTTAACACATTGTCTATACGTGAGAATGGCATTTCGCTTTGTTATCCAAACTTTTTCACATAATTGCACTTGTTATCATTGTATGTGATACTTGAAACTCTACATCTTTGAATGGTTCTGGCTTCATCCTTCTTAGAGATATCCCAGGATAAGTCTCTGATTCCTAGCTTAGCATTCATTGTGCTAAGCAATGCTCTTCCCATAATGATAAGAAATTTACCCTTATTCTTTCCCACATGAGTAATAAGAAAATTCGTAGGATAAGATAAGCCACTTACAGAAGTTACCACATATTCTACTTGTCCAAGTAGAACAGTAATATATTCATTAGCCAACTCTAGTCAAATATTACATTTCTTTAACTGAGCTAAATTTCAAGCCTTATACATATCCTGAGAAAAAAGATTTATCCTTGATCCAAAATCCAATAGAGCTTTGCACAGTTTGTGTCTTGCTATTTGAAGATAAACTAAAGGACTTCTTGGATCTATTTGTTTTTTGGGAAGTGTTCCTACCTTTATCCAATGTGTTACCATTTATGTAAGAATGAAAAACATTAAATTCTTTTCAGTTGATGCTAGAAGCATGGTGCTAACTTGAGGACTTAGTGTGAAAGGAGTAGGATTAGAAAAGGTTCCTATCCTTTGAAATTTTTTTGGACTTGCCTAGAAGAAGGAATGTTTCCTAGATCTTGGTTCACTTATACCAGTTGTGTCCTCTTGTGTTCTAACTACCTTGGTAGCACTTTTCTGCTATGGTTGTGTTGGTAGTTTTCCTTACATTACTAGTGGTAGTATTGGTGGTAAAGGATTGGGAGTTTGACAAGGATGACCTATTGCTAGTTGAGATGTATAAGGTTGTGACTCCATGCATGGGATTATAGGTCTATTGTACTCAACTAGATAGAAGGAAGAAGAAGCATGAATAGGAGTACTACCTAGAGATATAGGACATTGAACATAGTATTTGTAAGGATCTGGTTGTCAATACAGATACTATTGCCTTGGTGATGGCATCCCCCATGGCTGTGGTTGTTGCAACTACTATTAGTACTACTCTTGTAGTTAAGGATAAGCCCAACTTGGATAATATGATTGTTGATAGAGTTACTTGTAATTACCCTGTGATAAGATAATCATCTAGAGATTTTCTTTTTGACAAATTTAGAATTTAGTACATATCCCCTAGACTTTTGTAAGTGGGCCATAACAAGACAACATCCTAAGGGATGTTCATACTGGCATACATTACAACCATTTTTATCTTAAAAACTTAAGTTTGTAACTTTCTCTAATGCAGAAAATTTTCTTTTTTTATAATTATCACATATATTATCTTGCTTCTTTTTTCTATCCTTATTTTTGTTGAATGCTTTTTCATTTTTTCCCTCTACTATCTTAAGTACTATTGTAAATTTTTTATTCATAGAATCCCACATTTTCTCTACCTTTGTTGTAATGTCATTTATTGATGTTTAAATAGGTAGAGTCTTTCACTAGATCATATCTTTTAATGTTTCTTCTTCTTATGTTTTACATATCCTCACATTTTTTTTCTAGTAACAAAGTCTCTATTGTACTCTCTAGCTAATTCCCTTTTACACAACTCTCCTTCTTCTTTTTTCACTTGATCTAGTAACTATTGAATTCGATTAGCTATCATCTCTAATATTCTTCCTTGGGCATATACTCCAAGGATCTCTCTTGTCTTATTCCTTAGCCCATTGATGATGTGTTGTAGTCATTTCCTTTGAAAAAAATTCATGGCTTAGACATCTATATAATAGTAAATAGTATCTTCTCATTGTTGCATCAAGGGATTCATGTGTCACTTATTTTCATTCTTGGATTGGTTTTTTTAGGTTTAATGCTTTGGAATAAGTTTGATGTTTGTCATTAAAGAGTTCTAGCATAGTACTCCATCTTCTAATTGCTTTTGGTTTTAAGAATCTATACCATCATTCTGGTTCCTTTATGAGTGTTCTAGAAAATAACTATAATTTCTAGTAGTTATTTTCTATATTCTATAGGGTGCATGCATCATGGAAAGCTTCAAGATAATGTTGTGGATCTACATTATATCCTGCTTCAAGCTTAATGTGACTATCCCTTAAATATCTAGTAGGTATGTACACTACTTCCCTAATGTTGATCATTCTTTAGGTGGCCAGTAGGGTTTCTTCATAGTCTTTGAGTTCATATGCTTTATTGTAGTGATGATCCCTCCAATGCTCATAATGTTCTCTTCTCTCATGTTTGATTCCTCTCTCTCTATCTTCTTCATCATGATGTCTCTCCTATGTGTATGTCCCTTATGATCCCTTCTCCTTTTCTTGTCATGATCCCTTGATCTTTGTTCTCTCTTATCAGAGTTTGTTGATGAGTGTGATGAAGAGGATGGGGGAGTTGGTGAATGATGTTGGCTGGCTCTTCTCCTATGACTCCATGATTCATCTCTTTTAGATCTGTTGGAGGTCTTAGGCCTTGAATTCCCCATAAGTCTAGAGTCTACCTCATATCTTCTAAGAATTTCTACAAGATCTAAACATAATTTTTTCTTTGAAATATCTTCAATACATATTACTAGTGCTTGATAACTGGATCTATAAGTCTGCTAAGACTTTTCAGCTTTATATGGCTCATCTTCTTTCTCAGTAAAGATAATTGTCTATGATGCCTTTTTTTCTTCTCTTGTTCATATCTTGCTATCATAATAGATGAAGCCATAAAGATTGTAAGGCACTATATTGAATTTATCTTTCATTTATATCTTCTATTTAATAGATCCTTTGTCTTCATAAATGATCAGACATTCCGTTTCAATTTAGTTTCATACCGGCTGTGGCCGTTTTCTAAGTACTCTGTTTTCTGACTTTCATGGAAACAGGAGCAAGGGGTGGAAGCCCTTTGTGCCTGATATCATTTCTGTTAAATATGTATTCAAATTTAAAGGAAGAAAATTTCAAGATAATCACAAAAGTTAGAAATCCGAGAGAAATCTTCGGTTTATATTTTTGGTCTACGGAATAAAATCTTCAGTTTCTTCACAAAAGTTTATATTTTTATATAAGACTGTGATCAAATTACCAAATGGGAGAGAGAGAAATTCAAAGTGAAGCTGTAAAGGAATTTTCTTCTTTATTATTTTATGTTATTAACTCTGTCATTGTAGGTTAGCATTAGCTAGCCGTAAAGCAAATCCTATGAATGAATTCTGTTTCAGATTTTGGCGAATGGCACAAGAAAACTCATGTAGCTCCAACTCTCTACAGTCAAATCCTTTTACAACAGGACATATGAGCTTCTTATGCAAGCCATATAATGATGTTGTTCCAAGAAAACCTGCTTAATGCTCAAAGTAGACCAGTAACAATATATTTTTACTGCATAAAATTAATGCAGTTGTGATAACAGTTTGCTGCGGTTATTCCATGCAGAGAGACTCATTCATATTAGGTAGGTTGTAAGTTGTAAAAAAACACAGAAAACTCTCAGCAGCATCGTCAAACACCATCAATGGTACACAGCAGAATTCCATTAAGTAGCATTTAATAAAATCTTTCAAAGGAAAATAACAAGATGAAATGTAATGACAATAACAAAGTTCAGTCAAAACGATTTCATAAACCAGAAATTATTTTAACCCGGCCACACAACTTGTGAACATAAATCAGTGTTACCAATATAAAAGCAGTACACTCAAATTATCTTCTAAAACAATGGTTCTTATATTATAAGATAATGTTATGTAATTACAGAGGTAGATTTGAAAAACAATTTGAAAAGGTAGGAACCTCGATAATATTTTTATAAGTTCACAGGGGTTAAAAATTTCTGAAAACTGAGAACAAGCATAACTGAAAAAAGTAGTCAACTTTGCTTTTTAGCTTTTCTGCGTGCGTGTCTCAGGGAGGGTGCCTGTTAGGGATATTTATTGCATTAATCTCACGATATTCCTCTGCTTCTTATTGTATGTGTACAAAGTAAATCTTTATGCTGCTGTTGCTTTCTTAAATGGCATAGTACTGTCAAAGTGTATAGCTAAACTATGCTTCTTCGTCTGACAAAATTGCTTCGAACGGCGATTTTTAATCTAGCATAACGCCGAAGCGGTCTTTCAGAATTTGTATTTCTGAACTTGCTCCAGTAGAGTCAATACGTAATTACGAAATGATCTCAATGGAAATGACCGACATATTTTGCAGGGATACGCTGATTATTGTTTCTCCATCCATGCAAGTTTGCTGGCCCCTGGTTTTGAAAAATCTAGGTCCGCTGGCTCCTGGTTTCGCAAAATCTTGGTCCCGCGAACACATCGTGTGACTGGATGAAGATAACGTCGCTGTTATATGAAGTTGTACAGAAATTTTCGAGAATAGCTTATTGCAGCCCAGGTCAATCGTTTTGTCTGTCAGAAACAAATATTTACCGAAGACTCGCTTTCAAAACAGGACACCTATACCGATCAAAGAATTTCGAATATTTGAGAGGATGGAAATAATATAATTTCATTGGAAAGTAATATGCAAATGATCCGGCGAGGGAATAAAACAACAACAGTTTAGTTAGTTCATTGTTAGATAATAATGAAACATAATTAATCGATGGAACTTACCTAGAGATAGTATCAAGAAAGACTTTCATCTTGACATGGAGGGGATTTTAATGGTTATGGTTGGTATTTTTAAGAGATGGTAGAGAAAATGAAATATTTTTTGGGAGAACATGCAGCAAAATCCTAAGCATATTCACCAATTAGTCAAGCAAAAGGTTTTAACATAGATGTGGGCTAATGTTGAGAACAATTATTTACACCACATTAGATTTGGATGTAGAATATCACTATCTCTATGCTGTTGTTTCCATCAAGTATTGGAATGCTATTAGCAAGCTTCGCTTAAGTTCTCATCATCTTATAATTGAAAGTAGAAGATAGATTCAACTCTCTCGAGAAGAGCGCATTTGTAGGTTGTGTAAATTAGGAGCCCTTGAAGATGAGTTACATGTATTTCTTTCTTGTGCTATGACTACCCATTCAAGATAACATTATAATGTTACAACAAAAAGTCTATGATTTGTTTTTGATGCCTCCATTAGTGCTTAGTTAATTTGTAGAGTCTATATTTATTTTTCATGAAAATGTAATATTTGTGCAATAGATCCTATGGGTCTTCCAACATAATAAACCTTCATTTCATTTCATGTTAGATCTATAAAAATGGAATATGATAGGATTCATGGAGGACATAAATTTGAAGAGCACAATGATATGGAGATTCACAACTACAATTTGCAAGTACATGTCACCTTGCAATTGCAAATACTTATTTGCAAAAGAGGACAAAACATTTAATTACACATCATATTAGCATAGATAAAACACAAATTGATTATTTCTTGTTATGCAAAAGAGATTGGTCATGTGCAAAGATTGCAATGTAGAGAGTGCCTTGCAACTTGACAATGACTAATGGTCATGGACTTAGCTATATAGAGCTTCAAAGGTAGGACACGAAAATGGACTAAATTCATAAAATGGTGGAATTTGAAGGAAGATATCATCACCTTATTAAAAGAATAATTGTTTCATGAAAGCATCTAGAATTGGGATTGCTTCCCACATTTAATTTAGGGCCAAATAGAAAGTTGCATTTAAAAAATTAAAAAAAAAAATTTGGGGTGAAACAAAAGGCAAAAAAATACATTCCAAAGGAGGCATAGTGGCGAGGTGATAAGTGCGACATACTATCTAGAACAAGAAAAAATGCTTTAAAAATGGCAACAAAGCAGTAGTCAAGAAAACAAGCTGATATACAAAAATTGCAAAAAAGGAGACAATCATAGCAATAGCCAAACCTAAACCTAAAGCCTTGGATAGCTTTTATGAGAAATTAGGAACAAACGAATGAAGCAAGTTCACTTCTACTAATTTAACCTGCAATTCCCACTAAATCCAAATGTTATGAAAGACAATTCAATATGCTAGAAAATGAGAAAAGTATTTTTAATTAATGCATAGAAGATTATACTTTATGGTTCCATAACCCACAATCCAAAACACTCACAAACACTCAACGATGTTGTAAAGCATGAGGCTCTACAACTACAAAACGATTGTCCTTAATGCAAAGCACAACTAAAAGAGAATCTCTCTCACAACTCAAGACTAAGACCTTAACAAATAAGCAAGAACACAAGAACACACAAAGCAAGCCATACACACCATTAACCTTGACTTGCATTCACAATTATGTACTCACACAATGTGCTCTAATGACATCGCTTACTCAACACATCAAATCTCATGAACTCTCATCATGATATCTCATGAAGAAACACATATAATATTTATTGTACATAGAAGACAAGAAACCTAGAAAACCTTCCTCAAGCTCATCTTAGAGATCCTTGGTTGTTTCCATCTTTTTCTCCTCTTTTTCAACTATTTCCCAATTTTTAATAGCCAATTCGGAAGTTTCCCCAACCATACAATTCATCTTGAACCTTCCTAGGACATCTTACTATCAAACACTACTTATAGGGAAGACATCCATGTCTAGTGGGAGATGTCTTCCTAGAGGTTGAGCTATCTCCACTCTAGCTGGGATGTCTCAAGTGATTAGGAGAGGTCACCTAAGACATCTCCAATCTAGGAGAGATGTCTCCACAAAATGTCACACAGCTCCTGCATTTCCCAAATGTCTCCTATGATGTCTTAGCTCTCGACCAAAACATCTCCTTGAACTCCAAGACGTTTTCATAGAGCCTAAAACTTGAAAAAAAACTATCTATATTGATGAGTGGCAAGGTACCCCTACACTCAACCATACAAATACAAGCATTTTATGCATGATTCGGTCAAACTCCGTAGACGAGCTAGTTGTGGTATCTAGATAGTTACTTGTTGATTGCAGTTTTTCATCTTCCCACCTGGACTAGTATTTGCTTTGTCATGTATGGTTTAGTCCAAAGTAAGGTGTATGATGTGGTTTCTAAAGTAGTGCTACTCTTGGAGACAATGGAAAATAACTTGAATTAAGCTAGGAGGAAAAGGGAGAGAGAATCTAAGATAGCTTAAGTGCGATGAGCATCTGTCCCTTAATCATCCATACACATCTTGGACCTCATGCACAACTACTACTGGGATTACCAAGTGCATGTCCTAGGTACACTACTGGGATACCAAGTAGTCACACTTGAATGCTCGTGATTAAGTCATACTCATTCCACATTTAAGGAGTTTAGTTTGAAGAGATATTAACTACGAAAGCAATAAATAACAATAATAATTAAATAATTAAACTAAGTGAATGCTGCAATGATGAAGTAATCTCGATCTTTATTTCTGGTCATGTGCGTGTCCAAGTACGTCACACTCGAATAAAGGATGTCATACAATTACAATCATCACATTGCAGGCATGCACTGGGAGAAAAGGTTGAGAAAGACTAAAAATGAAAACTAATTTCTAACTAAAAACTTTCCTACTCCACCGTGTGCCTAAGGTATATTTATAGGCCTGCACAGGAGCCACAATATTGCGTATACAATATCGTGAGCCAGGCTGCGATATCGTGTACGTGATATCGTTACCTAATGAATCGCGATTCATCATATCCCCATGACTGAATGAAAACTCATCCTCAAGTTAAACAAAATGAGAACAAGCCCCATTGATTATACAGTGGATAGGTATGGGATTATTGACTAACTAGAAATTATTCATGTCGTAGTGTGGGATTGAATAAAAAAAATTGGGACACAGACGTAGAATTACAAAACTTTTTTGGAACTCATGTGGTTCCAGGTGGCGATGGTTCCTCCATGGGTGCCTTTCCTTTGTCCTGTGCACTAGGCTTTTGAGATTGATACCGTTGAAGAAGTGTGTGATGTTTCTTCTCTTTTATCCAAGGATTATGAGGTATCCATGTTGATGTTCCAATGTTTGATGGAGTCAGCACCTCCCATGGACATGGTAGCTACGGGAACACTTGATTGGCCTTGACATGTCATGCTGCAAATAGTCATTATTCCTCTTCATAGGCTCAAGCCCTGATCGTGTAGTAACAGGAGTTCCCTAATGGATGCTGAATGATTGTGCCTCCTGCTCCACATGTTGCATGAGGTCCTTGGCCTTTTCCTTCCCTTGGGCATTTAGTTGCACCTTGAGAAGGTCTTGCTTGTTGTCCTCTTTTAGGGGTCATCTATAATCACACAAAGATCAATTGTTGGTAAGGTTTTTGAAAGAAGTTCAGTTATTTCATACCTTACTAATTACCTTTAGTAATTGTTGAATTCTTTGCTTAGTGTGATTTTAGAGTTAGAAATTTTTTCGAGGAAGTTGCCCTAAAAGTTGAATGTCAGACTTGGTTTGTTTAGGTGACACATTAGAGGAAACATAATGGTTTTGAGGAACGTTTGATAAAATGATGACAAAGGAAAGAATAGATTTAACAATGAAGTGCTTGGAGGGTATAAAATGGTGTGGTGGTGTGTAACAAGTATAAATTACAAAAGTCACATAAGTGGGTCCTCCCCAAAGTAGGTTCCAACCTATAATGCCCTTGTGTAACCACACCTTAAAATGTCCATAGGCACTAGAAGGGTTAAATGTAATTCACACCAGTTCCACAAAACACACACATGTAGATGCCACGATGATGAGGTATAAATTCAACACTACACAAGTCACGAGTCACAAATACATGAACAGCAAGATGAGGCGACTTGTAGAAGGAATTGCAAAGATTGGGATATGAGGTAATTGGCCCAAGGCCTAATGAATCCTGTGTAAGGCATGATTAATGTGTCATTAACCCATCGCTCCAAAATCAGGACCAAGTCCATTCCTTTAATCAGTGACATCGCATTGTTTTATCCCAATGATAGACAACAATGAGAGCATCATGATGGCAAGGCGTATGTTCACTTGACATTTTGTACAAGGGAGGAGTGATTTTGCTTTGTGGCACTCTTCTTCTCTTTTCTCTTCTCTCTCTCT
>MNCI01002250.1:551311-573692 GCA_015680685.1 Gnetum montanum
TCTCTCTCTCTCTCTCTCTCTCTTTGATCTCTTTTTGAATGAATGCTTAAGCCAGAGAAGTGGCCTACCTTCAGGCATGGGTGCATGTCTTTCCAGTGGGACCCCTTGTAAAAGCATTGGATTTCTTTGATTGAGTGCCTTTTGATTACTCTTACTCCCATTTTTCATTAGATCTACAAGGATCTTAGTAAAACCAAGCTACATGATAACTCCCATAGATGTCACCAAAGAGAATCCACAAGTCCCCTTGATGTCACACCCTAGTCATTCCCACTTAGTCCATCCTTCTTCACTTTGGGTATAATGAGCATAAAATTACTTTAAGTTTTAATGATGTCAAGAATATCATTGGACCCAGAGAAGAACTTCTTATTAATAGAATGGACGGGTGGATGTGATGGGCTCACTGTCCAAGTAATTAGTCACCTGAGACTTGAGAGCAGAGAACAACACCTTAACCAATGAGTCACATGAGTGCTTTATTCATAGATGAGATTACTCATGAAAAGATTAAAAAAATAGAAAGATAAAGCAATAAATTAAAAGGTGAAAAATTAGAAAAAAAACGTTGAAAAATTAAAGAAATAGAAAACATTTATTAATTCTACTGTTGTTAGAATGGAGGTTACCCCCCATAGCTAAACAATTGAGCATGGCTAGAATTAATAAATGGAAGGTTTGGATCCAAGCATTTTGGAAACATTAGAGTCCAGTCATACTTACCCCATTTGGGTTCACACACTTGATTAGAGTTGACATAGTGGGGTAAGTTATAAGATGTGGTTAATTTATAAGGAGTTGACCCACTATGGTACTTGCAACTGTAAGAGGGTATGCAAGGATCAACATGTCTCCCCATGTGGCTATATTCATTAGGCCCCATGGTTGTTGGAGTATTGAGTGGTGGCCATGATAAGGTAACATGAAGTGTTGGGTTCAAAGAGGAAGATGCACCACAGTGTTGGACTTATACTAAGTTGGCGGATGTAGTGGTTTCTAAATTGTGGTATCCCTTTCTACAATCACGTCTAAAGAAGGGACACCTATGATGTTGTGGAGGATTCCCACTACTGTTGATAGTAGAAGCACAAGTAACGTTTGTGGGTTGATGCTATGGTGCAAATCCTTCAAGTGCAATTGGTGGTCATGTAGAAGGAGGTGAAGGATGAGAATTTTGAAATTGAGGAGAAGTGTAGGGTACCCAAGGTGGTGGTCCTATTGGTGAGAATATGGGTTGATAGTATTGAGAAGAATAATAATAATGTCGCGAGATAGAGGATGTTGACCTATTTGGGGAAACAAGATGTTGAACTTGATAAGCACTTAGGTTTGGATGGTATCAAGGGTATAACCAGTTTGGGGATGGCCTCCCCCATGACTGGGATTGTTGCCATTGTGATTGAACATAGTATTTTTGTACGAACTCTAGATGTAACTTTCTTTCCCAATGCTCATGAAAATGTGACAAGAGTGGGCATTAGCCCTTGGGATGATCGTACATGTAAATGTTACATTGATACGTATGATTGGTAGTTAAGTTCTTATTCTCTTCATCCCTTCTTTTTGATTGTCTAATATGTCATGTTTCTTAGTTCATCATGACTCTACCTCCAATAATATTGGCATATTCTCCACATTTTTCATGTATCCATTCCATCATCCTATTGATCTTTGCCTCAACTTCATCCAATGATTGTAGTACTGGCAAAGATGATTCCACCTCCTTGCAGTGAGTTGATTTCTCCTCTTCATAATCATGGGCTTTTGTTGATTTTTGGGGCGTTGAGATTTCTCAACATTCTCCCATTTAGCTAACTCCCCTTCTTCTTTTGCTACCTGCTTAATAAGCTCTTGGAGTTGGTGGGTTCGTAGCTTGTATAGTTGACCTTGAGCATACATCCCTAGGGTCTCCCTTGTTTCATTATAGAGCCCATCTATGATATGGTACATTAGCCTTTCCTTGGAGAACCCATGGCCTGGGTAGTTGTTTAAAAATGCATGATATCTTTCTAAGGCCATGTACAAGGGTTTATGTTGCTCTTGTTTCCATTCTTGGATTTTTCTCCTCAAGGCCAACACTCTGGCATAGGTTTGATATCATTCAGTAAAGAGTTCTATCATTGTTGGCCAACTACAGATTGATTTTGGTTTTAGGGACCTATACGATACTTTTGTGTGACCAATGAATGTCATAGGAAATAGCTTAAGTTTTTGCCATCCATTATGAATGTTTTTCCATGCACAGGCATCGTAGAAGGCTTGTAAATGTTGTTGCAGATCCAAATCGTAGCCTCCTGCAAACTTGGGAAAGTTATTTAAATCAAGCCTGGGTAGACGACTTTCCTTGCGATGCCTGTAGGATATTCGAATGACCTTTTGTATAGGCATTAGGCTCTTGGTGGCTAGCAAGGGTTCATCATCACTAAGTGGGTTATGAGTTTGTGTGTTGGGATGATGTTGTCCTTGTTCATGTTGGCGTTCTCGATTTTCTTTATGAGCTTGATTTTTAGTTCTACTTCGATCCCTTAAAAGATAGTCATCCGTGTCACAATCTGATGTTGAAGGAGTAAAGGAAGAGAGGGAACTGTAAAACTTGTTATGACTTTTACAAGTTTTCTAATCATCCCCTAACAGATTCTTGTTAGTTATCAAGAAGGTCCTAGGCCTTTTGAGCCTCCTCGTTCTCTAGGATGTCTCATCCTTACTAGAGGTGTCAGAGTTGGAAGACAAAAGTCTTCGAGTATTGTTAGGGTGTTCATGAACATAGGGGATTCTTGCATAAGGTTGAGTACTCCAAAATTTGTCTTCATCATCATATAATTTGTTAGTTCTCCAATGAATTGCCTTACTCATTGTTGCATTGTCAGAGTCTTATGAGAGAGACATTTTTGTGGGTGGTGTGTGACTTAATTGAATTTATTTTAATTTCTTTTCTGAAGGATATATTATGAATACTTTGTTACAGCGATCTTGTATGATATAACTAATCTAAATAACTAACACGATCCCCGGCAATGGCGCCAATGATGAGTGGTGAGGTCCCCCTACACTCAACCATACGAATACAAGCGTTTCACACACGATCTAATCAAACTCTATAGATGGGCTAGTTGTGGTATCTAGATAGTTACTTGCTAATCATAGTTTATTGTCTTCCCACCTAGACTAGTATTTTCTTTATCACGTATGGTTTAGTCCAGAGTGAGGTGTATGATGTGGTTTCTAACCTAGTGCTACTCTTGGAGGCAATGGAAAATAACTTGAATTAAGCTAGGAGGAAAAGGGAGAGAGAATCTAAGCTAGCCTAAGTGTGATGAGCATCCATCCCTTAATCATTCGTACACATCTTAGACCTCGTGCACAACTACTACTGGGATTACCAAGCGCATGTCCTAGGTACACTACTGGAATACCAAGTAGTCACACTTGAATGCTCATGATTAAGTCATACTCATTTTGCATTTAAGGAGTTTAGGATGAAGAGATATTAACTATGAAAGCAATAAATAACAATAATAATTAAATAATTAAACTACGTGAATGCTGCAATGATGAAGTAATCTCGATCTTTATTTCTAGTCATGTGTGTGTCCAAGTACGTCACACTCGAATAAGGATGTTGTACAATTACAATCATCACACTGCGAGCATGCACTGGGAGAAAAGGTTGAGAAATACTAAAAGTGAAAACTAATTTCTAACTAAAAACTTCCCTGCTCCATCGTGTGCCTAAGGTGTATTTATAGGCCTGCACAGAAGCCACAATATCATGTATATGATATTGTGAGCCAGGTCACGATATCGTGTACGTAATATCGTGGGTGTGATATCATGACCTAATGAATCACAATTCATCATGTATGATGGAAAAAAGGGAATTGGAAGAGATGCTCCTATACCAAGGAAGGAAAAAATCTATTTATAAATTATCGAAAATCAAAAACAAGAAATGTAAATACATTGATTATGTTAAATACATTAAGGAAGTAGATGAAAGAATTTTGGTAAAAGTTAATGAAATTTTGGATAGGTGAAAAAATTATTTCAAAAATTATTAAATGAAGAATTCCCCAGAGAAGACATCTAATAAGAAGAACCAAATTTTGGTTTGGTTAATGGACTTTCCTTCTTTGAGGTGAAGATAACCTTATCAAAGATGAAAAATGGAAAATTTGTTGGACCAAATAATATTCCTATAGAAGCTTAGAAAGCACTAGGAGATACATGAGTTTGTTGGTTGACACAATTATTTAACAAACTTTTGAAGGATGGAGAAATGCCCAACAATTAGAGAAAAAACATTACAAAAATAAAGGAAACATGCAAAATTGTGCAAAATATGGAGAGATCAAGCTAATGAGCCATACTATGAAGCTTTGGGAGAGAGTCATAGAGCAACTCTGTCTTGAATCAATAGGATTAGAAAATCAATTTCAATTTATGCGAGGGAGATATACTATATATGTTATTTTCTTAATACGACAATTAATGGAGAAATTTAGAAAACATAGAAAAATCTACATGTGATCTTCATTGATTTGGAAAAAGCATATGATAGAGTTCCTAGAGATATTATTCAGTGGAACTTGTAGAGGAAAAAAATCTCGAATAAATATATTAAAGTTATTGAATACATGTATGAAGGAACCACCATTAAAATTAAAACAACTTGTGAAACAACATATGATTTTCTAGTCACAATAGGTCTACATCAAGGGTCTATGCTTAGCCCATACTTATTATTCATTATTGTGGATTAATTAACAAAGTAAATACAAAATGAAATCCCTTGGTGTATACTATTTGCAAATAATATTATGCTGGTGAATAGAACTTGAGAAAATATTGCTTCTAAAATGAAGTAAAGACATGCTCTAGAATCAAAAGGCTTAAAAATTAGCAGAAGTAAGACATAATGTATGGATTTCAATTTTAATAACAACATAGCTAGTGGTAAAATAGAAGTGATTAAATAAAGGCCAAAAGGTCCCTCATTACAAATAGTTTAGCTACATAGGATCAATCCATCAATTAGATAGTAAAATTGATAAAGATATAAGAAATGAAATTGAGGCAAGATGGTCAAAATGTTAGTGGTATTTAATGTGATAAGAGAATACTAATAAAACTAAAGGGAAAATTTAACAAGATAGTAATCATGTTTGCTATATTATAAGGTGCTAAATGTTGGGCCTTACAAAAGAGGCATGAACAACAAATTAGTGTGGTAGAAATGTGAATGTTTCAATGGATGTTACCAAAAGAAATAAACAACATAATAGAAACATTAGATAAAGACTTAGATTGATTTCTATTTTAGATAAGCTATAGGAATGGTGATTTAAATAGTTTAGACATGTGCAAAGAAGATCAAACAATAAGCTTGTAAAAAAAGGTTGTTCCATCATTATTCCAAGAAAGCCACCAAAAAGAAGACCAAAGAAGACATGGAAAAAAACAATCAAAGATGATTTCAAAAAACTACATATAAATAAAGATTTAGCTCTTCTTAAATGTGAATGATAAAAAAAAATAAAAACAAAAAACTCATGTAGCTAACCCCATTTTGGTAGGACAAGGCTAGAATAATGATGATGATGATGTATCAAAGTGTGTTATTTGTTAGTTAAAAATTTTGAAAAATTAATTTCTAATTTTAAGAATTTATTTAGATTCACAACAATTTGCTTTAGGATTTTTCAGATATTTTTTGGAAGGATGAAAACTCTTTTTTTTTTCTTTTAATTCAAAATTTGCTTATGAGACTATTACAAAGAATGATTTTATTTGTAGAAAATTCAATAAGATTTAGAAAATGTAATTATCATCAGACTTTTAGATGAGGAAAATATCAGATATTTGGAGAGCCCCTCAACTTCCTACAGTTTGTATTTTTTTTATAGTGTTGTATTAGCACTCATCTTAAACCTATGAAAAACATTTCTCCTCAATGTCCTCTTTGTAGAAGTGAAGACTCATTTTCTAATGTTTTTCTTAGTGTCTTATTGCTACGCATGGTTGGAAATGGACATCCAAAATTTGTAACAACTTTTAACTAAGCATCAATGAAGTCATGGTGATCAACCTACTTTGTCTACTTTCTTTCTTTGTATTTAGAAATGTCTTCAACCATGTATTTTCTACTCTATTTGGAAGTTTTGGTATGTAGTTGTTTTCTAGGAGTAAGAGCATAACTATGACTTCTTTTCAGCAATTAAATACTACATTCTCAAAGATGTTATTTTTCAACTATAACTTCAAGCGAAAAAGCTCCCAATGAAAGTTGAACAATTAATTTATTTTCTATAGTATTAATTTCTTTCTATTTTAGAGGATTAAGGATGGGAAGCTTTTAGCATTTGTTACTATTTGTTCATTATTTTTTACTGATGTTTATAGAGTTTTCTCCTTTCTTTACAAGAAATTCTTTAGTGAAAAATAAAACCCCATTAAGGAATTTCTGAAAGAGGGTAATACCTAATTCTTTTCCTAACTTAGAGGGGAGGATTGATTATAAAGATGAAAACCTAAAAGGCATGCCCAAAACCATTGGGCTTTCTCTTTAGCCTCTCTCTTCAATGATCTAATGTACTCTGATCTTCTTAAGCTAAATATGTGTTGTTTTCATCTTACTAGTTATAAGTTAGATTTTAATAGGCCACTAGCATACCTAAATTGTTTATTGCATTATGGTAAGAGGTTGTTGGTTCAAGTTGCACCTAAGCACGTTTATCATATACCTAAATGCTACTAAAATATTTATAACTAAAACTGAAATTTGATTATACTTATATAGGGGATGTTGAAGCCCTAAAATAATTATAATATAGGTACATCCCAAGATATATAGTCTAATTACAATTGCATAACTCAACATTGCCCACCAAAATCATTCCCATGACATAGAGATTTCAAATTAAGAGTCTTGCCACTAGGCTCACACCTCATTGTATATACCCAAAGGATTTACTCAATAAATTACTTTGTATAAAATATATTAGTAGCAATAGATCCTAATCACAACAAATGTGTCAACTATTCATGTAGCTTAAATATTAGTAATTAAAAACTCACTTATCTTTATAAAAGTAAATTATTAATGTTAACATTCCTTCTTTCTGGCATATTTTCCTTTACCTCATTTTCAACTTCATCACTATTCTACCTATCCTTATAACATGAAGTTATTAGTTTTTGTGTCGTAGAAATTGTTTCACTCTTCATATCTCATTCAACTCAAGTTATTGTGATAAGGTTGAACCAAATTTCATCCTCACTTTACATCCAAACAACAAATTTTGACATAGGCATAACATATTCACTAGCCTTAAGGGCATAAAAATAGTTTATCTAAGTAATGTTAGGGAACCAAAAGTCACTATATCACTAATGTTGACTTGACTAGTTTTTTCTTAGTAAAATAAAATGTTGAATTTAATTATGAAGGATTACAGAGAGAAAGAGTATACAAGGCTTTCTTGATATCATCAAAGGCTTTTTGACATTTTTAATCCTAGGTGAAGAAGTAAGACTTGAGAGGAAGATGAGAGAGAGGCCAAAAATAATTGGTAAGATTAAAGATGAAATGTTGAATGAATTGGAGTTGTTCTTAAAAGATGGATTAAAACTATCCCACTCTTGGAGACTAAGACACTAAGCATCTTTCCCATTATAATGCTAACTATGCATTTCTTGGAATTAAGATGAAGGTTAAACTTATTACAATGAGAGAAAATGGTATAAATATTATGAAGATGATATGAGGCTAGCTTGGATTTGTATCACAACCTAAAAATTTACATAGCATTAATTATTTAATTTAATGCATGTGATTAACTATTTAATGTTATCATATGCATTTTTATAGATTAGCTCTAATTTTCTAGGTTAAATCATAAGATTATATTATTATCACTACTACTGTTATTATTGTTGTTATTGTTAGTTTCCTACACAAGTGAATGAAATCTATTTGCTAGGGTATTTTGTTAAAATTTTGTATCCTTCTTTATTACTATTGAAGCTTGGTTATAGATATTATAAATCTTTTATGATTAAATGTTAAAATCCAATTACCCCAAGAAGTTTGTTTTATCAATTATCATGCCTTTACAAGCATTTGGGTATGCATATTTTCTTCTTTATGCACATTCAATTATGTATATCCAATCTTTATTATGCAAATTCAAATATGCACATTTATGCTTTATTATGCACATCTAGTTATGCATATTTTATTTTTATTATATATATGTGATTATATAATACTGTATTCATGGAGTAATTTTGGACCCTAATCTTATCCAAACAATATTCCTTGTCAATTTTCATTGTTAAACTAGAATTTGGAGTTCATTTTTAACTATAATTAAATATTGCATAAATCAATTTTGTTAAGGAAATACCTTAGAATGATGTCATACCTAGAATTTGACCTTACTGATGAATCTGTGGTGTTCCAAAATGTTAGTTTTGACCCTTAATTCACTAGAAATAGAGTTACAATTTTTGAGATATCACATTTTTAGTTTACTAAAAATGCCACAAAGTTTTGGCATTTGAACTAGGCGACTATGATAAGTGAATTCTAGATATGATTTTAGTAGACAATTGGCTAAAGCACATGATAGGAATTCCATAGGTTCAAAAGAAGCTTGATTTAGACTTCTAATGTGCTTGTTATGAGACCTTAAACCTTAGAAGTATTAGTGGGGAGAGAAAATGAAGAGAAGAACTTATGAAAAATGTTTATGTAAAAAATTTATTAAGTTAAAATTAAAAATCAAAGCTAAAAAGTTAACTTCAGGTCATGTGAGGTAGTTTGAAAAAGAATAAAAATCATATAAGCTTGTAAGCTTATATAAAAATTATATAATATACATTTTTCACTACCTATGTTCCTTAGCTACTTCGCATGCATGTTTGCTTTTCTATTTCAAAACAAAAACCAATTCTTGCCTTCGTCCTTCATATCCAAGCCAATATAAACCCTGTTTCTTCCATTTCTAAACATGTACCAAGCCCAAGCGTCACATTGCATGTGATTCCTCTACTTAGAAATAGATTATTAGATCTCATTTTTGGGTTGTAAAGGGTTTTTGGGGTGTTGTGTTTAAGAGAAGTAAAAACTAATTTTGAGCATTAGGTGGAAAGGGAAGACACTTAGAAGATTCTAAAAGCCCTACCTGTACAACGAAGAAAAATTATTTTACTTTCTTTTTTTTATGTAGCTACCCAATTTTGTTGTCAATTTTGTAAAAAAATTTATTTTACTTTCCCTTTCATGTGGCCATCCTATATTGTTGCAAATTTTCTATTCCTTCTTTTTGCTTTTTGGTTTTTTGTTATGCTTCTATAATTTTCATTATTATTTTAGATTCTACATAATTTTTTTCCTTTTCTGCCTATTTTTATATGAAAAATAGTATTTTGATCTTATCTAAACCATTTTCTATCTTTTGGATGAATTTTTAGAATATGTGGAAACTTTATGTAACTTTCTTCTCAAATATTTTATGATTTTCTTGGATCAACTCTTGATATAAACAAGACTGTGTGAGAATTTCTATGGAAATTTAGCTATTATGAATTTTTTGCTACTACAAAAATCTTTTCAATTTGAAATATATTAAAATACTGTACCCTAAGTGGCTCAGTTGGGGTCTCAAGGATAATCCTATGATAGTAGAAAGATTATTCTAAGACCTATCGGTGTGTCCCTTTGGTAGTGAGAATAATGAAGAGCTAGCCTTTGAAGATGCTTGGATAAAATATATAGTTTTTGAATTGTCGGAAAAATTTGTGATGTCTTTGGATATTAAATAATTGAAAGAATTTTTCGATGATAGTAGTGAGGTTATTCCAAGACCTGTCAATATATTCTTTTGAAAGTGAGGATAACCAAGAGCTAACCTTTGAAGATGCCTAGATAAAATATACATTCTTTAGATTTTTCAAAAATTTGTGGCATTTTTGGAATTTGAAACATGCTTGATTATTTAATTGAAAACCTTTACCTGGCCCAAATCTTAAGACTTTTAGCCTAGAATCTTTATGCTCTATGAAGAGAGAAATAAAGTAAACTTTCTTGTTTGAGGGGTTCTAACTCATCCTACATTTTGATGTAAAGAGTCAAGGGTAGCCTGAGAAACATCAAAAGAGGGATATGAAATAAAAGGTGAATCAATTCTGTACTAGAAGGACTCTTTAAACTTGAAAAATAATGTTTGTAATTTTTTTATTTTTTGTAAAATAGAAACCTTATACACTTTTTAGATACTTGAACCATGTACCTAGTTTTGTGAATAAATAATAAAGTATGGTAGATATGAAATTGTTGTCTATGCCATTTGGACCATGAGATTGCAAGGATTATTTTTGATTTCAACATGCACTATATGTTCGGGAAATTTTAATATTATTTATTATATATTAATATTTTATTTAACTATTATTTTTAATTTAATTTGGTAAAATTCAAATGTGAATATGTTTATTTCTAGATGTCTGATTAATGTGAAATAAGTGTCATTGGAATCATTATCTTACATACGAGTTCATTATAAAACTAGTGAAATTTTTCAACATCTACATTTTTGTGACTATGCAAATACCTTTTCTTCTCTATTTAGATTTAATTTAATTATGTATACGAGTAATATGAAATTTTGTCACGTTGTATTACTCTACCGTATTTAAGCTTCTAATTAATAATTTCTATCTATTTAATGGATTTCTTTTACATTAGTAAATTTTCACAACACTTCTATTAGTTATTTGTAGGATTTTATAGATAGTTAATAAGGATGTTATAGTTTACCAATAAGATTAATAACATAATCATTGGCACTTTGGAACATCATGTCATTGAAGATGCTACTCATAAATTATTGATATGTTTCTCTAGCATTCTAGCATTTTTAAGTCCAAAGGCCATTTTGGTATAGTAAAAAGTGCCCCAAGATTTTATGAAAGTGGTATATCACTAGTGCTCTCAATTTATCTAAATTTGGTTGTATCCAAGAAAAAAAAATTCATCCATGAAGGACAAAAAAGCATGAACAACTATGGTGTTGATAAGTTTATCTATGTTGGAAATAAGAAACTCATCCCTTCTTAAAATCGCAAAAGTCAAGTACAAATCTTAATGCTCCCATTCTTCTTGGAAACCACAACCATGTTACAAACTTCATAATAGTTGACCAAATGGATAAAACTTGTATTTTAGAGCTTGGTTATAGCTTCATTGATAGCTAAAATTAGGGTGAGATGGACCTTGCTAACCTTTTGTTTAATAGGTTTAGCTCATTCTTCTAGGATGATGTTGTGTTCAATTAGATTTAGATCGAGATTAAACATGTTTTTATAACCTCTAGCAAATGTGCTAGAGTACTTTTGAACAATATTGAGAATATATTATTATTGGTCTAAAGATAGTAGAGCCCAAAACTAAAGGATTTTCTTAACTCCTTTATGACTCTTGATAGATAGTTTGACAAGCAGATCATTGGTAATGATAGGCTTGTAATTAAGGAAAGGAAAATAAAATTTATGAAGAATATTGTCTTTAGTAAGATCTAAAGATGTTGTAAGGTCATCAAGAAATGATGAATTAGACAAGAAGTCAATAAAAAATAAGTCTGAAGATTGACATATCAAGCTAGAATGATCATCTAGAACTAGAAGTTCATAAAGTGATAAGTATGAAGTAGGATCCATGATAACCTATGAGAAGATAGTGATATTAGAATGAAAAATAACTAAATAAAACATAAAGATAATATAAATAATGGGATAAATTAATAAATGAGGGAAATTTGATTAGATGAGGAGATCAAGATTTTTATTTTGAAGGATGTTTTGGAACTTTAGAAGATAAGATGTCAAAAGTGGTGAAATAAGTAAAGTATGTATCACTAAGTAATGTTGCCTAGGAGTTGATGTGGGGATTGACAAAGATGTTATGATGAAATTATTCTATGAATAATTGACACAAGAAAGTGTAGATAAATCTTTGGCATATGATTGTAAAGAATCTGAATAGTTGGGAATGTCAAAGATTCAAAATTTCAATCTCTAAATCAAATACGAACTAACTGCACCTAATGCAAAATGAAATGATGTGTATAATTGATGAAATAAAAATAATAACAATGATGGAAATTTAAATAAGAAAAAAAAAATAAACACTAGTAGATAAGGAAAATGAAAGATTGGTTTTGTTTTATTACATCATTAAAATTGTAACTTTGGGATTCAATTACAAAGGTAAAAAAATAGAGAAAGAGATCTCACAAGGAGATTTGAAAAATAAGAGAATAAATGTACTCTATAGAAAATTAGTAAAGATGTCCTTTCTAAATCAAATATTTCTAAATTTGAAGGAAGTTGAGTTGTAATCCTAGTTGATGATAATAAGGGGAGACAAGGTTGTAGAACCAAATGATACTATTGGAATGACTTCTAGAGTTGTTGAATGATACCAACACTACTACCTTTGGAATGACTTATAGAGTTGTTGAATGTTAGATAAAAATGGTAATGCATTAAAGTAGGAACGACGTTACTCAAGTAACACAATGTCACTAACATAGAGTCATTAGATAATGTGATTGAGAACTTGAACTTAGTTGATAGGTGAGCATGCACTAACAGCCCTTCTATGCCTATACTAGGGATGAAATTTGTTTGCAAAAATGCTACGTAATGTTGAAGAACATGAGGGATGATGCTACAAGCACTTAAAGTGGTATGAGAGTTCAATGTAAGGGTTTTCCAATTATGCAAGATGATATAAAATGAGAACCAAGGCTTGATATTTAAACACCAAAGCAGTATCTCAAGCTTTATGAACAACATACTTCACTAGAAACATCAATGAAAACTGATAGAAAGAAGTGACACTAACACTACAAGGTGATGTTGACACTAACACTAGATGTCACTAGCCAAAAGATGGTTAAAACTACTAAATATAATGACATTGATGGAGAAGGCAACATAAATGATGATGTTGGATGTCACTAGTATCCTTAGGACCAAAAACAACTTCTAAAGATGTTGAAAACTTTCTCAAATAGATTGATGGAAGCTAAGAAAAACTAACAGTTATGCCAATGAAATACTTAAAATTCTCTATGGCTAAAAACATGAAAAAGTGGGTATAATAAATATGTTTTAAAATATATTTAAAAAAAAATAGAAGGCTCATAGAAAAATGCTTTTAATTTTTTTTGAGACATTTTTAGATCTTTTGAGACATTGCCATTTCTTGTAGTATACATAAATGATCTTATATGTATGGGTGTCAAATCCGAAAACACACATATATATATATATAGGGGTACTACAAAGAGGAGAAACTCCAAATCAATCAAAAGAAAAGACCTAACTATTTTGGGAATGTCTTTTTAGGTTTTCATCCTTACAACCAATCTTGAAAAACCTTCCCTTTAGGGTAGGAAATTAGGCATTCCATGAAAGGATTAACATTGGGTGGAGGGGGAAGAACCCTTGCCCTATTAATAGCATGAACATTCTCAAAAGATAGTATCTCTATACTTGACCAATAACTACAAAAAAATTATTAGTAGTTAAAATATATTGAATATGTTGTTCATTCTAAAGATTTTACATGTAATCACCAATAGATAGACTTCCTCAACATTTTTTATTATGAAGAACCATTTGAAGACCATCTAAATCAACAATAGGATTTTGTGAAACCTACGAAACATTTATTTTTTCCCTTTAGTCATTGAAGAATTTTTTGAAATTGATTTCATTAGAACCTTCTTTGAAGATACATTCTATTGAACAACAATAAAAGAGAGGGGTGGTCTAATAGTTGAAATGTCAATAGAAGAAGTTATCATAGGATTTGTAGCATCTATAGAAAAAACCTTAGCAATATCTATAACATTTACAGGAAAAAACTTTAATAGCATTTACAATAGCTTGTTGTCGATAGGCTTGCATTGCTTTTTTTTCACAACATAAAAGGATATGAATCAAACATATGATCTTCTTGATGATAAAAGTAACATGACCTTGGAAGATTGTAATATACAACCTTATGTGCGTAATCAATTCCACCAGCATGTAGAAGAATTTATCGCTTAAGCAAATGAAGATCCACCTCAATCATATGTCAAATTTTATGAAACCCACTAGCTATAGTGAGGATTTCAGACTGCTTGATTTGCCCAATGCAATAGATAATGTTCCTTTCAACTTTTTAAAAAATTAATGGATGATTCAACAATGATTTGGTAATTCAATAAAATAAAGAACCTTTCGAAATTCAAGAGATGTTGGATTAAAAGAGGGAGTCCACTTGCGAATAATCAATAAAGTATGATGATGATTAAAAACACTAATATCAATGACCTTAGAAACCATCGTTGAATCAACAAATTCTACCAGCAAAAATGAGTTTGACAAATAACAAGAATGTACAGTGTATAAGCCTCAATCTTTCCAAAAAAAAATCTAAATAATTTAAAAAACTAGAGGAACAAGATGAATAACCCAGAATTTGCACAAAAACATACCTTCTAGAAATTTCCTAATTAATAAATTCATATAAATCATTAGGTAATTCATAGAGTGACAAAAACGCAATGGTTGTGCTAAAAGGATCACCTACTGAATTTGGTGGCATTGCACATAATATCAATGCTAAACCCCTTACTACCTCATATCAATGTTGAAACCCTTACCATAGAGAATGTCCTGGTATTTGAACAAGAGCTCATCCCCATGATCTTATATTTATGGCATAGTGCACCATGGAAATATTAATTAATATAATAGGTAAAGAGATTCTAGAATAGCATCTAACCTAAATAACTTCAATATTATGATTTTGAATTATATCATTTAGCTAAAATATAAAATTTTCATTATAAGGTAAATTATTCAAATTTTTAATGAACATGTACTATGAAGTAAGACTAGTAACTAATGACTCATATAAATAATCAAAATTAATAAAATTATAAATTTTATTCATAAGAACATTACTAAATGGAGGCATAAAAAGATTCTAATTACTAGTATGTAAACTTGTATCCTTAGAGGCATCAATAGTGCCACTATCAATAGAAGAAATTATGAGTCATAATCTAGAATCTCTCATTGGGGAACAATAAATACGATGTTGATGAGTGGCGAGGTATCCCTACACTCACCCATATGAATACAAGCATGCACGCGCGATCCGGTCAAACTCCAAGGAATAAGTGCTTACACGCCCTAATGGAACACTTAAGGTTAATCAATCATTGTCTGCCTAGACTTACTTGTATTTTTCATGGTTGTATAGTTAAGTAAGTCTGAGGTATATGATTTTTATGTCTTTTATCTTTTTATCACCTATGCTAAGAGAGGAAAGGGTGAAGAGACTAAGTAACTAACTTTCACTAACTAAGCTTTAATCGTCCTAGCATCAGTATTTGTTCCCACTTGCTGTACACACCCTAAACCAGTGCAACGCTATTGGGATTACCAAACGCTATTTGTTACTGGGTTACCAAACATAGCACATGTGCTTGAAGCGATCGTATTGAATGCACTTAACTAGGAGTTGAGGGTTGAGAGAGATTAATTATCTAATAAAGCATTTAAAAATTTAACATTAATTAAATCCTAATTAGCTTGGTCCATGCACTGCAAGGTTTATCAGAAAGTTCATCTTTATTTCCGTACACAAATGCGTGCTCAGGTACAATTTGCTCGAATAAAGATCCGTTCACTTTGAGACCCCTACTATAGGCACATGGAAATTATTCTATCTCTGGAATGGTAAAACTGCCAAAGTCTCACTAAGGGTCTAAATCTAAATGGAGGAACAAGGGAGAGTGGCCTCTTATTTATAAAACTGGCGACGGGCTACAATATCGCGTACACAATATTGTAGGAACCGATCGTGGCTCACGCGATATCATGTCCCATCAACTGTAACTAGTTCCTTGCAAGTATGTGACTAGCTTTTATGCAAAATCCTTATTAATATTTATTGCTGCATCTTTAATTCTTCAACTAGAGCCTTAATGATCATTTCACTAAGTAGGGTTGTAGTAGGATTAATGGATGAGCAAAATCCCAGTCTCTTTTCAAGTCACTATGTGTAAGCTTAAACATGCATCTTCTAACGTAAGAAACATGCACCTTACCATCTCTTGAAATAATGGTCTCTATCCTACATCTTTCATGATTAACTCTATTAATCTATATTTGTTTTTATCATTGTTTGTATAATATTACTATAGGAAAGAAACATATAAATATAACCTTTTCTTACAAATATCCTAGCCTAGAATGCTCATGCAATTACAAATGAAATCAATGCATTACTCAAGGAGTTGTAAGTGGTATGTAAGAGTTAGTTGTTTTAAAAAAGGAATGTAAAAAGGAATCTATTTTAGCTTAGAATATTTGAAAACAACACTTTCATGTCATTGTTTAACCAACTATTCTTTATGGGTGTGTTGTATGGGATGCTGGTCTAGCAAATAAAGATTGGAAACACATAGAAGAAATTCAAAACCTATTCTTACCTAATGAATTCAAAGTAAAAAGATAGATACAATATGATATTGTGCTTCGCAAAGATGATACATTAAGAAGTTAAAGCTATTTGCCAATTTGTAACCTACACTTAATCTTTTTGAATTATCATTAGATAAATACTCTTAAAAAAATAATGATGAAACCCCAAGATAAAGGATAGTTTCATGTGGGAGATCTATGGCTTAATAAATGGAATATTCAAGAGTACATAGTTTATTCATATTTAAAGAAATTTTGCAAATTGGTGAAACAAGTAATATTTGAAAAACTTTGGAAGAATGTAGAAAGAAAAAATATTTCTATTTGAATAGTATCAAGGAAGATCTTAAGCAAAGACAAACTATTGCATCCACCACTATTTGCATCATTTATTGCATAATTAGCAAAGCACTAATGGGATCTCATCATGAGAGTTGAAACAAGTAGATGACTAAAAATTCTTCACGAAGAATGAATATAGCAACTATGTAGTATACATAGCATTGAACATGAACACCACATTTTCTTACAATGTTATGCATTTGGGTACATTAAACATAGATAAGATATTACAAGTACAAATTTGATTATTTGTTTTAAATATTACCCAGAATACTTGCAATATTCTTAATAATATTTTCAAAACTCATAACATAACATGTGCATTTCTACTATCCACGGTGTAAGTAAATAATAAAAATTCACTTTTAATTTTACTGCGGAATTGATCCCCTAGAATTTAGCCGAGGAAGATGGTTCTCCTGGTGTTAATCTTCAAATTTACCGCTAACCGTAGCCATATGAACTCTTGAACCTCTCTCCGTTTGTTGAAGTATTTTCCTCGTTTCTGCGTGATTTATGCCTTGGAATAAAATACAGCCTTGAAAAGTGTATACGTTTACGTGGAAAACAATTAACTTAATTATTCATTAGTCCACTGTCTCGAAGAAACAATCATTGAAAAAGTCCATTCACCTCATGCACGCGAAGCCTATGTACAGTCATCTTACCTCGCAAAGGGGCAATAATTCCTTTCCCTTATCCGCAATCCCCCCGTGATTTATTAAAAACCCCTGATTAATCATTGAGTTACATGCTCCTTATTTCATGGGCCTAAGTTGCCGGCTTTGTTGATCCTGATGGCTGCATCGTCACTCTCTCTCCTACTGGAATGCATTAAAACTTAACCAGGATCTAGAATCCAGTTTCTGCACATGTGAAACTCCCACTGAAAAAAGATCTGATTAAATTATCATTTACACACTTTCTGTTCTCGAAAAACCCAAATGTGAGACAGACAGGTAAAATGAAACAGCCACTGAATTTCAAGTATTTTACTAGACCTAGAGGGAGCTACAAATCTACAGGGAAGCTAAGAGATTAGGAGTAGCCCACAAAAACAAGATTTTGAATTCAAGATATACACAGTCGTTCATGCATTTCTCTGGGGATATGCGTTCTTCGATCAAACAGGCTTGATTGGACTAACCCACAAAAAAGCGGCAGCAGCATTATCCAGGCTATAGCTGCAAAAAGTGCCGTCAGGACAGGAGCCCACTTCACACAGGAAACAGAAAGAAGAAGAAGGAAAAGAAATTTTAATGAAAATTTGAATCAGGAGACAGGCATTAGTTTTTATCAAGAACAGTTCCCAGTCCTGTCTGGAAAACGAATTCCAGGGCTGGAAATGGGACCCGGGTCCCTGAAATGAACAGGCATATAGACTCATTCCCTCATCCGTGCATTTGTTGCGTTCGCGTCAATCATTTCTAGTGGGACAAACAGCACGGAGCCAAGGCGATGAGGTGAGAAAATTTTTCAAAATAATAATGTGCGCCAGCCTAAAACATGATCGAATGTCGCCGTTAAAATGTATTAGAATAGTTGCAGCAGCTTCCATGAAATCAGAGGCCCGGCTGATGCTTCTTGTTGGGATGCGGATGACTTGCAGACAGGACCTGCCCCACCCACGCATGCCCGTACAGGGAGAGCTCAATTGTTTATGCCCTCCCAGCACAGCAAACCCACAAGTACCCCTCTTCCTCTTCACTATAAGATCACCTCATCCATTATCACAATCTCCATCATTGCATTATGCTGCTGCTGCTGCTGCTGTCCAATTCTGATTAACTACTGTACCCACGTCCTCAGAAATTGTGATCTGATCTGCCTTTCTCAGTCCCGTTTCAGGAAGTTGGTTTTTGTGTGGAGTTCCAGAGTTCACCACAACCACGTTCCCGATTGTTCTTGCTTACGTTAGCCGCCTGTACGCACAGCAAAATTCTGTTGTTTCGCTTCAATGTCGTTCTGGATTCATTTTCTCTGTCTGGTACCTTGCGTAGTATAGGGCTCCCGTGGCCACTAGGAAGCAAGAAACTTCGTTTGTATCTAAAGCTTTGGCTTATTTTATCTGATTTGAGTGATTGATTCTTTAAAGTTCCCAGCAGCACCTGGTTCTTGCCTCATTCTCCCTCTCTTAGTTAAAAGAAGCTTTAGGCTCATCTTATCAAGCTTGGATTCATTTTCATATGATTACTGTTCTGTATCACCCTACACTACTCAAAGATCCTGAAACCCATCATTTGTTTCATGATTCTTTTCTGTGTGCTTCTACCTACCGCAGCACTGTCCCAATCCTTCAATTCCTAAAACTATAAACTGATTGATTGTTTCACACTCTCTCAAATTCCACTTTGAAAACCATCAAACCCATCCATCATTGGCTTCTGTATTTCCACAGTATACACCAACTCACAACAGAACAACTCCATAGCAGCTGTCAATTCTCATTTTTCCACGATTGATTTCATGGATTTTGGCACAGAGGGCCTGTACTACATTCAGTATGAATCCTCCAAAGCCAAGCCCAGAAGAAGCAGTGCTCACAGATCCACCGCAAAGAAGCCGGCCAGGAAGAAGCAGCCGGGAAAGTACTTGGGAGTCCGGAGGCGGCCATGGGGACGCTATGCTGCAGAAATCAGAAATCCATTTACCAAGGAGAGGCACTGGCTCGGAACTTTCGACACAGCAGAAGAAGCTGCCATGGCGTACGACCATGCCTCCATTTCCATGAGCGGTTCCAGAGCCAGAACCAACTTTCTCTACTGCACAGTCCATCCTCAGTACTCCTCCCATTCCCAGCAGACCCAGATTGATCAGAACTACCATTATCCTCATGCTGCTACTGCTGCTGCTCCTGCTTTTCCCTGCAGTTCTCCTGCAAATCTTTTCATGGTTTCTACCCTCACAGCTCCTGCAACAGCTGCTCTCATGGAGGATCATAACAACCTTCATCATAACTCCAAAACTCCACCTCCGCCTCCTCCCCCGACTCAAGAGGAAATAACAACAGCAACCACTGAATCATGCAGCATAGAAAGCATTCTGGAGAGTTTCAGCGGCCAGACCCAGAAAAACATGCTGCCGCAGGCTCTTGGTTCAGCTTTTGATTATACAAATCTGCTGTTGCAGGAATCAAATTTAACATCTTCCTCGTCGTCTCCATGTTCGCCGTCGTCAGCTTCCACCAATGAGAATGACAACAACCAGTGGGTATCAGAGCTGCAGGAATTCTTCTGCAGCCCAGCAACAGTTCCACAGAACCAGCAGCAGGCCATCTGGTCGCATGAATTTGCTGCTTCGCCCCAGGGGATGTGTATTTTACCAGAGGAGGATTTTGTGTTTGATGTAGTTTTGGGTGACTGTGACTCCACTTTTCTTCTCTAATTCATTTTACTTTCCAGTTTCTACGCGGAAAATCGTTCGATCTTGCAAAGAGAACAATAAATCTGGATTGCTCTGATTGGGATGATCATATGGCGGTGGAATGCACAGGTGCTGTCAGACGTACTTCAGGTGCCTTTAGTTCAGTTCAGAATTTCTTAAGGCTTTTCTGCAGATCCTGAGATCCTGGGTCAGGCCTGGGCATGGGTCTAATTCTTGTTAATGCCATAGCATCAAATTGCCTTGTCACGGGCAAGAGTTTCAGACAGTATTTGCAGAATCCACCACTGCATGCATATACTGCCTAACTTGTTTTTAATATCTCCAATGTGGGTCGATTAGTGGCTAATCACTGTCTTAACTTATTTTAAATTCTGACCGGGGGTTGGTGACTCCTAACTTGTTTGTACTGAGGTGCATATATTTTGATTAGGGTTTATCAAACTTTTTATGAGGATTCATGGGTCAAATTTGTCCGGAATATGTAACTACCTTGCGATAATTTAATAGTCATGGAATGATTTGGCATTGAGGATATCTAAACTAAGTTACATTGTTAACGTTGAAAATTCGGTGAGGTTTTCCGGGTTTTTAAATCAGTCCCAAGTAGCCTATTCCAATATACTTGGCATTTGCATTATTGGCAATGTGAAGATAAAATATTTCTTTAATGAATGTGCATTACTTCTTGCGCTTGTTTTCATGTGCCTTTGGATAAAACTTTGAGATGTATTCTTTGAAGTTAATTTGAAATTTTTTTAAATGTTATTTTTTTGTGTGATGGGTAAACTTTAAAAAATTTTAAATATATGCACCTGTAAAACAAATAATGAAGATGAGATTTCTCATGCCGTGGTAATCCCAACTGAAGATGAGATTTCTGCGGCCATAATGAATAAAGTTTTATAAAATTTCTACGGCGGCTTTACAGCGGGTGCCAAGATGAGGTTTCTGCAGTAGTAATAGATGAACTTGTTAAAAATTTTAGCAAGGTAATAGATGAAATTAAAAATCTAGCACGTGGATGAGAAGATGATATTTGGGTGCACCTTTAAAAGAATTAAACTTGTAACCTACATTCTATGTTCCATGACTTTACCACTAAACCTGTTCATAAGATAATGAAAATAATTGATTTAACATGAATTTAAGTATTTGTAATGGTCCTGACACTCCTTAGGCAAGATGGGGTTCCTCCCATTACAAAATGAGAGATACAAGGAGGGTGTGACTCCTGTAGGACTTGGACAGGGAGTCTTCAACACGTAACAAAGCACTCTTTTTAAAAAACATTGTTTAAAAAGGGAAAGGGAAAAAAAAGTTTGAGTATCTATTCACAAAGACAACAATAAGGTATCAACTGTGTCACTGATGGTATCAAAACCTAGCATCCTAGTGATGGTATCAAAACCTAGCATCCTAGTTATTTTGGGGTGACTAAACAATCAAATATTACATCAAAAAAGCATATTGTATATGAGGATAAGTTTTTTTTTTTTAAAGTATTTTTCTCTCAAATTTCAATCATGGCATATTCAAGAACCATTTTTTAGAAATATAACCCCTCAAAAAGTGAACTAATCCAATTAATCATAGTTGAACAATAGAAAGAGCTACAACTTTTTGAGTGTTTGTATATGACCAAATTTGAATTTTAGGAATTCTATAAAATATTTATTGTATAGCAACAATGAATTTCCAATTAAAAGTTTTGGGCCAACACGTTACCCTAGGGATATTTTTAACAGGAATGATCAATTTCAATTAGATTGTTCTTTTTTTCTAATCTAACTATGATTGATTTACCTCGACAGTGGTAGGACCAAAAAAATGAATCAACTCTGATAAGAAAGTCCAAAGAGATTCAATCCCCTTTAATTAACTCCATCTATTCACACATATTATTCAAATCATATATGATGAGTGGCGAGGTACCCCTACACTCCACCATACGAATACGAGCGTGCACGCGCGATCCGGTCGAACTCCGCAGACTAAATGCCTTAACGCCACAAGAAACACTTGGGGTTAATCGTTCGTTGTCTTCCCAGGCTTGCTTGTATGTGTCACGGTGTATGGTTAAGCAAGTCTGAGGTATGTGATTTTT
>MNCI01002250.1:579374-635228 GCA_015680685.1 Gnetum montanum
AAGCCATCATAGGCTAATTTGCTTAAGTATATCTTTTGAAACTATAATATGATTGTAATTTCAATATTTACTAAGCTTGCACCATGTCTTCCAAATTTGTTTAAGAATTGGAGACCTAAGAATAGAAATGACTGAAGGAAAAAGAAAATAGTGAGGGCAGTTATTAGAAGACCAACCATTATTATTCATAGGTTTTTCTTGCATAGGTTTGTTTCTTAAAAGGAGCATCCAAACATCATCTCCATTAATGCACTTTGCAATCCATTTTACTGTAAGAGAAATACCTTGATAATAATAATTAATGAGGCCAAGTCCACCATCTTTCTTGCTCCTAGTGCAAATATCCTAAGCAACATTAGAAAAACCTTTTCTATGTTGCTTAACAAACCAAAGAAACCAACATATACTATGATTAATTCTCTCATAAGAAGTTTTAGAAAGAGCCCAACTATTGAAGTAATAAATAAAATGAAGCTTTGTTAATTCCAAAGACCCATAGGATCTATTGGACAAATATTACATTTTCATGCAAAATAAAGATAGACTTTATAAATTAACAAAGCACTAGTGGAGGCATAAAAAACCAATCATACAAGCTTTTTGTTATAACATTATAACATTCTCTCAAATGGGTAGTCATAGCATAAGAAAGAAACACCTGTAACTCATCTTCAAGGGCTCCTAATTTGTACAACCTACAAATGCATTCTTCTTGGGGGAGTTAAATCTATCTTCAACTTTCAATTCTAAGATAATGAGAACTTAAGCGAAGCTTGCTAATAACATTTCAATATTTGATGGAAATAGTAGCTGAGCATAAGCAAGCTTATACATCTAATTTATTATATCTAATGTCGTAGAAATAAGATTGCCTCATGCCTTCCACATTAGCCCACATCTATGTTAAAACCTTCTGCTTAACTAGTTTGAAAATATAGTTAGGATTTGGCAAGCAAGAGTTGATTTAAACATTTTCCTAATAATTAAAACTTTTCATGCAAGGGTGAGCTTGTTTTCTTTCCATTTATTAAGCTTTTTTTTTCAGTTTTACCAACCCCATAATTCCACAAAATAGTAAGATTAGGCTCAAAAGAAAAATGTATTCCTAAAATTTTACCATCGATATTACCATTACAATAAACAAAATTTTTTTGTCAATTAACCTTAGAGCCAAATAACATGCAATAATCCTCTACTCTAACTAAAAGAGCATTGATATATTGCCAAGAATTATTGATCATAAAAAAGGAATTATATGCAAACTATATTGATGAGACGCGACTTGCACTAGGCCGCGATATCGCGTACGTGATATCGCATCCCANAGTTTGCATATAATTCCTTTTTTATGATCAATAATTCTCGGCAATATATCAATGCTCTTTTAGTTAGAGTAGAGGATTATTGCATGTTATTTGGCTCTAAGGTTAATTGACAAAAAAATTTTGTTTATTGTAATGGTAATATCGATGGTAAAATTTTAGGAATACATTTTTCTTTTGAGCCTAATCTTACTATTTTGTGGAATTATGGGGTTGGTAAAACTGAAAAAAAAAGCTTAATAAATGGAAAGAAAACAAGCTCACCCTTGCATGAAAAGTTTTAATTATTAGGAAAATGTTTAAATCAACTCTTGCTTGCCAAATCCTAACTATATTTTCAAACTAGTTAAGCAGAAGGTTTTAACATAGATGTGGGCTAATGTGGAAGGCATGAGGCAATCTTATTTCTACGACATTAGATATAATAAATTAGATGTATAAGCTTGCTTATGCTCAGCTACTATTTCCATCAAATATTGAAATGTTATTAGCAAGCTTCGCTTAAGTTCTCATTATCTTAGAATTGAAAGTTGAAGATAGATTTAACTCCCCCAAGAAGAATGCATTTGTAGGTTGTACAAATTAGGAGCCCTTGAAGATGAGTTACAGGTGTTTCTTTCTTATGCTATGACTACCCATTTGAGAGAATGTTATAATGTTATAACAAAAAGCTTGTATGATTGGTTTTTTATGCCTCCACTAGTGCTTTGTTAATTTATAAAGTCTATCTTTATTTTGCATGAAAATGTAATATTTGTCCAATAGATCCTATGGGTCTTTGGAATTAACAAAGCTTCATTTTATTTATTACTTCAATAGTTGGGCTCTTTCTAAAACTTCTTATGAGAGAATTAATCATAGTATATGTTGGTTTCTTTGGTTTGTTAAGCAACATAGAAAAGGTTTTTCTAATGTTGCTTAGGATATTTGCACTAGGAGCAAGAAAGATGGTGGACTTGGCCTCATTAATTATTATTATCAAGGTATTTCTCTTACAGTAAAATGGATTGCAAAGTGCATTAATGGAGATGATGTTTGGATGCTCCTTTTAAGAAACAAACCTATGCAAGAAAAACCTATGAATAATAATGGTTGGTCTTCTAATAACTGCCCTCACTATTTTCTTTTTCCTTCAGTCATTTCTATTCTTAGGTCTCCAATTCTTAAACAAATTTGGAAGACATGGTGCAAGCTTAGTAAATATTGAAATTACAATCATATTATAGTTTCAAAAGATATACTTAAGCAAATTAGCCTATGATGGCTTCTTTTTAATGAAGGAGTTTAGGCTGCTAATGCATATAGATTATGTACCACTTGAAGTAGATTTGGTATCACTATAGTTTCTTATTTGTTTATGCATGATGGATGGATTACTTGTAATGAATCTTCTAGCCTCTATGGTTTGAATAGAAAGAGGAAAAAGAATTTTGAAAAATTAATTTCTAATCTTGAGAATTTATTTAAAGTTTACAACCAATTGCATTAGCCTTTTCTAGAGATATTTTTTGGAATGATGGTAGATATATTTTTCCTTTAAATTTGAAAGTTACTTATGAGATAATTACAAAGAATGACTTTATTCATAACAAATTTTAGAAGGCTAGAAAAATGTAATTATCATTGCACTTTTAGATGAGGAAAATAAAAGATATTTGGAAAGCTCCTACATTACCTAAAATTTGTATCTTTTTATGGTATCTTCTTCATCAAGGTCTTTCTATCAACACTTGTCTTAAACATATGAGAAATGTTTCTACTTGATGTCTTCTTCGTAGAAGTGAAAACTCATTTTCTTATGTTTTTTTGAAGTATCCTTTTGCTCAACATGCTTGGAAATGAACATCCAAAATTTGTAACAACTTTCAACTAAGCATTAGTAAAGTTATTCTTAATGATTAACTTGCTTTGTCTACTTCATTTCTTTACATTTGGAATTGTCTTCAACCACTTTTTTCCTAATCTATTTGGAAGCTTCCATGTGTAGTTATTTTCTAGCATTAAGAGCATAACTATAACATTTTTTCAAAAGTCAAATACTAGATTCTCAAAGATGTCACTTTTCAGCTACAACTTCAAACAAAAATGCTCTTAGTGAAGCCTAAACAATTAATTTGTTTTCCATAGTATTAATTTCTTTTATTCTAGAGGCTCAAGGATAGAAAGCTTTCAGCTTTTGTTACTATTTGTTCTTTATCTCTTATTGTTGTAAATTTTTTTTAGAGAGACTTTTCTCCTCTTTACAAAAATTCCTTTAGTAAGAAGTAAAAACTCGTCAAGGCACTTCTAAATAAGGGTAATGCCTGATCCTTTTCCTACCCTAGAGGAGAGGTTTTTAAGGATTGGTTGTAACGATGAAAACTTCAAATGGCATCCCCAAAACTATTGGGCATTTCCTTTAAATTCTCTCTTTGATGGTTTAATACAATTTGAATTTTTTAAATAGTATTATTTATTTTTTTAAGGTCCAAGATCCCATCCCCTTCCCCCACCCTATTCCCCCAGCCCCAAAAAAAGTATTCAAATTTACTAAAAATATTATTAGTATAGGATGAAAGAATTTCCAAATTGTTATAGGATGTAACTAAATGTTAAGATTTGTAAATATTTTTAGTAACTAAGAATACAAAATTATTATACTTATCATTTCTATGAAAGATTTTATAGTCATCATCATCATTATCTTACCCTAGTTCCTAATAAAAATAGAAATAAATACTTCAATTCTCTTCATCCAATGCACAAATTTGTTGTCCATTTACATGTTTTTGAGCATTTTTAGTTTCACATATTAATAAATGTGTACAATTTTAGATGCACATCATTCATATTTATGTAAACTTGCTTTAGGGGGTTGAGGGTGGGGTTCCTAATACTAAAAAAAAAATGTATAATAATATTTAAAAAATTCAAAGTCCATCAAATCATTAAATAAATAGTCTAAAAAGCCATATAGTTTTGGGGATACCTTTTTAGGTTTTTATCCTTACAACCAATCTTGAAAAACCTTCCCTTTAGGGTAAGAAAAGGATTAGTGTTTCCTCTTATTTAGATTTGCTCTCGTGGATTTTCACTTCTTATTAAAGGATTTTTTGTAAAGAGAATTGGAAAAACTCTCTCTAAAGACAAAAGAAGACATCAATCAGAAATAATGAAACATAGCAGAAAACGATAAAAACTTTCCATCCTTGAGCTTTTAAAAAAAGGAAATTAATACTATGGAAAATAAAAAAATTATTTAGCTTTCACTGGGAGCTTTTTTGCTTGAAAATTGATGAGCAGAAAGTATACCCTATGTCGAAAGATACGAATTACAAGCATTCACGTGCAATCAAGTTGAATTTCGCGGACCTTAAGTTCCCACATACAGAAGTTCTAGAAGTTGAAATCTAACTGTCATGATCGTTGTCTTCCCAACTACACTTGTGAAGCATAGTTGTATGGCTAAGTGTAATTAGTGCACATGATTTTTATTATTTTATATTTTATTTTTCTACAATTAATAACAAGTTGAAACTTAATTTATGAACCAATGGTAACTAATCTAATTGCTAATTAATAACTAACTATCCTAACATAAGCATCTAGTCCCACTTTCTGTACACATCTTGAACACATACAACACTACTGGGTTACCAAGCATTAAGCACTACTGGGATTACCAAGTGTTGTATGTTATGCTTGAAGCGATCATGCTTATGTGTTTAATCTATTTAGCTTAATTAATTAATTAATCAAAGTCTAGTTTATCTTAATTAATTACATGATTAATGAAAATAGTAAATGCAAAAATAAATCATTAATCTATTCCAAGTGCTATAAGGTTTGATAAAAAAAGCTTGTCTTTATTGTCGTTCACACCAGTGTGCTTAGCTACATCAGTGCTTGAATAAAAGATCTGTACACTTTCTAACTCCTACTAGGAGCATTCAAAAAAATATTCTAGCTCTCAAATGACAAAAATCCAAGAGCTCTACTACAATTATGATATGACATGTCATAACACAAATAGTGAGCATGTATTTATAGACTTTATTATGGAGCTACATTGACAAGGCCTCATAAACGTAGCAAACACTACGTCAACACAGCTTTATCAATGGGGTAACACTATGTCAACGGGACCATGTCGATGGGGGCCTATCAACATGACACTTTAATGCTTCAACATACCCCCACTATTGAATGAAAACTTGTCCTCAAGTTCCTTTACAAAATTGAAAAGGTATGGGATTATTGACTGACTCTTGACATAAAAAAACTAGGTGCCTGAGTGTATAGATCGACATCATTACAAACATTTGTGGTGTTCATGACTGATGAACTGTCATTAGTTGATGTGTCAACTAGGCCGCGTATACGGGGTCCCGTATATGTGACCACGTCAACATGGCCCCATCAATGTAGCCTTCCATGTGTCGACGTGGTCTCGTTTACACAGAGCCTATTTCGGCCTATAAATAAGAGGGCCTTCCGCCTCATTTAGGTACCTTTCAGTTAGTTGTAGCGAAGCTCTTGCAGTTTGTTCCCGTAGGAGATAGAATATTCTCCAAGTGTCCGCAATAGGTGTAAAAAAAGTGATTGGCTCTTTATGCAAGCATTGATGTATCTAAGCCCATTAGCGTGAACAACAATAAAGACGAACTCTTCAAGCATTCTTTGTAGCATTTGGACTTAGTCATTTATTACATTCATTAGTTTAATATGTCTATGCTTTGATAATTACTTAAGTTTCTGTTATTGTTATTTTAATCTCTTTCACTCTCTTACAAGTACGACCATCTTAAATGTAAACCCAACACTTGGTAACTCAGTGACACTTAACGTCTGGTAACCCAGTAGTGTTTCGGGGATGCTCAGAATGTGCCCGGAAGATGGGATCAGATACTTATGCTAGGAGTAGTTAATATTTAGATTAAGATAGTCTTACATTACTTAATACTCTAGCCTTACTTTCCAAGATAATTAGATGCCAAAAGATAAAGTAAAAAGCTATAAAAATCATTAGCCTTAATCTCACTTAACCATCGCAAACAGAACGTCACAAGTGGGATTAGGAAGACAATGACTGTTCTAACCCAAGGTTTTGCTGGTTAGGGTCTAGTGTATGTTAAGTGCTTATAGTTTACGAAATTTGACCGAGTCGCGTGTGAATGCCCATGATTCGTATGGTTGGACGTAGGGGTACCTAGCCGCTCATCATTAGCGCCATTGCCTGGGATTATTAGTCTTACATTCATCATCTAACCTTAGTGAAATTATCACTCAAGTCATTGGAACGGACCTAGGATAGAAACATTTACGCACGCTAGGCAGATTAAAGTAAATAGTAAGGTACATCGATTACATGGACCATCTAACGTCCAATATGTCTTCTCACAAGAGAGAGGTATCCAACCTACTAGTGCCATAAGAATGTTAGGTGGTGTACAAGCATCCTGATGATTATGTCCCTGACTTCACTTTCATCCTACATTAGGATGAGCATCTATGATGATGGAACATGGAGGGCAACATCGTACTACCACCTGACCAATCGGCTCCTACAATGCTATTTCACAATCTTGGTAGACTAGGCATCTAGGATCATGGAGTGGAGTATGTCATGGAGGACCATGACTACCGGTAGTATTGTCCCATTGAGGCTCAATGAGCATGAGACCATCAGCAGGCAGAAAGATATGAACACCTGAAGGGGAAAAAATTTAGTAACCCCTTATTCTCGTAAGAGCTGTAGGACAATGGGGATCCCATATTTCATGATACCCATTCAACCAAACTTCCCCTGGGGTAGTAGATCCTTCAGTACATCATTCAAAACAAGCCTCTAAGTGACTAAGATCCTCAAGGGGATGGAGGATCACGTAGCAAGGATGGGCAGGATGATCGAGGTCATCGTCAGGGTAGAAGGGGAGATCAACACCGGAGCAGTGGTGATACCTCTCCTTCTTCTCCATTCTCTCGCTCCCCTATACCTTCATCTAGCTTAAGCTATAATTGTAACTTGGGTAGAAAGGAGCGAAAGGATAGTGGTAAAAAGGTTTGGAAGGGACAACGTGAGAAAACGCACGACCAATCGCGCGATGCTCATCGACATGAAAGAAGGGGTAGCCGAAATCGTCACAGACATCATGGTCCTCAGCAGGACTATGACTTAGATGAGCCGTTGTTGGCTACTCGGAGCATGCTCTAGATCATTGAGGTAGTTCAGATCCCTAGTAGGCACATGAAGGATAGCCAAATCAAGCACGTTGATATGAACAACATCCCCAGATTTGAAGGGGGATATAACTATGATCCATAGACTTACCTGTAGGCATTCCATAACACCTACACCCTGTAGAACATTGATAATGATTGGAAGAAGCTGAAGCTGTTCCCTCGCACACTCATCAAGGAAGTAGAGAACTGGTACTAGTCTTTGGAGCTGAAATTAATTAGAAGATGGAGTACGATGCTTGAAATTTTCAATGACAAGTATCAAACGTACTCTAGAGTGGCGAACCTGAGATGTTAGATCCAAGGGTGGAAGTAAGGTAATCATGAACCCTTGGATGCATCCATGAGTAGATACTATTCATTGGTACATCGGTACCTTGGTCATGGCTACTCTTAGCGGGCACAACTTCGCCACATCATTGATGGGCTTCATTTTAAAACATGAAAGACCCTTGGCGTGTACGCCCAGGGACGACTCTTGAAGCTAAGGGCCCATCGATTGTAGTGCCTCATTGAGCAAGTGGCCAAGGAGGAAGGGGAACTTAGAAAGAAGAAGAGTGCAGAAGAATTCAACCGGGATCCTTCCCTCAGAAAGAGAGAGGTTCAATTCTGTGATGAGGAGGAGGAATCAGCACTGGAAGCAGCAGTGAACCGAAAGACCTTACCTTTACAGAGGAGTCCAGAGAACAAGGTAATGATCGTGATTGATGTAGGAAGAAGGAAGCTAAATGTGTCCAATATAAGGGTAAGGGCAAAGTTTCTGTAGTAGAGTAGGTTGCAGACTCTGACACTGAGGAGGATGATGAATGTGGCATATGCCAATATGAACATCCTTAGGGATGTTGTCTTGTGGTGTCACATCTTCAAGAGTCTGGGGTGTATGCATTGAATCCTTGCTTGGCAAAGAGGCAAACAACCCAAAGGTTACCTTACCCACAAGGCAACCCAAGGTAGTTCCACCAGTAGCAAGGATTGTATCCAAGTGAAGTGCCACCGCAACCTTACGAATACTTCCAGTAGTGGTAGCATCCACAAGTATGGGGGATGCCACCTCCAAGGTAGAAGTACCCTTATAAATAGCCAAATCCCTATGGGTACTATGTTCAGCAACCAATCTCTCCACAAGACTCTTCCAGTCATGTAGCCTTTCCAAGTTATTACCACCACCCAGAATATTTTCGACCTCAATTTCCATCACCTAAGGAAAAGAACCCACATCTCTTCTATCCTCCATCACCTTCTCTTACCACTACTCCACAACATCCCACTTAGCTGCCACCTACTCCACCGATGTAGGGAGAGATTCCACCACAGCTACAACAACGAAATGCTACAAGGGATATTAACTTACAATCAGCACCCCAGCTGAGTGGACCAGAACCCAAGCCCCGAAAACGTCCTTTTTTTAACCCAACAATCTAAACATACCTCACATACACCTGTGTCTAGTGCCTCTGAACCTTCAAGCACCTCCACTATTCCACCACCTGATCAGCCTTCAAGTCAACCACACTCCAACTTCTAGATGGTCATGCTCACACACGCTGTAACTGACTGAATCAAGGTAGGTCATCTTCCCCAGAAATTAACTGATCTAGGAAGCCCCCTCATCTATCTTCAAGTGGTAGGGAATGAGCCATGCAAAGATCTTCTGGACTCGGGGTTAGGAGTCAATTTGATCTCTCATGACATGTACAAGAACTAGAACTTTCCCTCGCTAAAGAAGAGCAACATTCGGCTTGAGTTGGCAGACCAGTCCATCATCGTTTCCTTGGGATTAGTGGAGGAAATTGTGACCACCATTTGTGGGTGGTCCTATCCTGCTGATTTCTTGATCATCTATGTGGAGAACTACAAGGGGAACTTTCCAATCATCATGGGAAGAGCCTGGCTATGCACGGTGGATGCACGACTAGGACTCCAAGATCTATCCCTTGAAATTTCAAAAGAAAATCCTTCCAGGAAGATCAAGAAGAAGAGCGTTCTATGCATTATGTACAATGACTCAGGGTGTAACTGTGTGTAGTAGTTATGGTATGCTAAGTAGATATCCATTCAAGCATGCAGTCGATGTATCGAGGAATCACCTGTTCAACAGTGTCTGTATGTCGTAGCCACCAACCAAGAAGGCACCCAGTGGTTGACAGTTGATCCTGCTAGCAGCGCATTGTGCATGAAACCATCTGAGGGGCTTGTACAAGCCTACATTGAAAGCATGGATGAAATGGAAGAGGTTCATCAACAGGTATCCACTGTTGATGACCAAGATGATTAGGGGAAGCTGCAAATCCATGAAACCTTCAAACAAGAGCCCCTGAAGCTCAAGTCTTTACTGGCTCACTTAGAATATGTTTTTTTGCGAAATGGGAAGCTGGTAATCATTAATGCCACCCTTGCTCTAGAATAGAAGAAAAATTTGCTGAAGGTGGTAAACAAATGGGATGCTGCATTTGCATGGTCATATCCTAAGTTAACTGGAGTTGATCCTAGGGTCTGCTAGCATTAGATCTATATTAACCCCTCCATGAAGCTATGACAACAACCACAAAGATAATTGAACCCCAAACTGAAGTAGGTCGTCAAAGATGACATCGAACAATTGCTAAAGGTGGGGTTCATCTATTCTATTGCCAATAGGGAATGGGTTAACCCACTTGTTATTGTGCCAAAGAAAGATGGAAAATGAAGGATCTGTATTGATTTCTGATTGCTCAACATGGCTACCTTCAAGAATCACTTTCCACTCCCATTTGTGGACTAGGTGTTGGACACCATCACAGGGCACCGCTATTACAGCTCTTTGGATGGTTATAGTGGTTATAACTAAATCTAAATAGCACCAGTAGACCAAGCCAAAACAACTTTTACAAGTCCATTGGGGACTTTCTCATACAAGAAGATGCCCTTTGGCCTGTGTAATGCACCTACCACATTCCAATGCCTTGTCCTTAGCATCTTCCAGCAATAGATTAGCAATGGGGTAGAGGTCTTCATGGATGACTTCTCTACCTATGGGGCCATAGGGCCATGTTCAAGCAAGCCTTGGACCATCTTGAGTAGGTTTTGAAAAGGTGTGTAGACACTAATCTATGGCTCAATTGGTAGAAAAGCCATTTGATGGTCCAAGAAGGCATTGTGTTGGGGCATTGCATCTCACAGACAGGGATTAGCATGGATCCTGAAAAGATTAGGGTCATCCAAGGAATCATCAACCAACCAAGCACCATAAAAGATGTTCGGTCATTCCTTGGCCACACTGGTTACTACCGGCACTTCATTGAAAACTTATCAAAGATCACCAAGGCATTGGTAGAACTTACAAAGAAAGATGCTTCATTCATCTGGACGAAGGAGTGCGAATCTGCATTCTAAGTGCTAAAACAGAAACTCGTAGAAACTCCAATTCTACGGGTACCTGATTGGTCTAGGCCTTTCCACATCATGATGGATGCATCCAAATACACCTTGGGAGCCATGCTTACACAGTGCGACGATTAGAAACATCCATATTATATCCACTGTGAAAGTTGTAGCATTGTGGGTGCTTAGCTGAACTACACCACCACCAAGAAGGAGTTGATGGTAGTGGTGTTCACCTTGGAAAAATTTTGACACTATGTGCTCGGATACATGATGTTCATGCATACTAACCACTGTGCTATTCGGTTCCTGATGAACAAACCAATGGTGAGCCCTCGCATCATCCGGTGGCTGGTAATTCTTCAAGAGTTTGATCTCACCATGGTAGACTAGAAGGGGATTGAGAATGTGGTGGCTGACCACTTGTCTCGGTTATGATGGGATGACACAAAAGAGGAGGAGCCCCTCTCCAACTAATTTCTAGATGAACTCCTCTTTGTAGGTGTAGTCGATCTGCATCCTCACCTACCTCATAACCTAGGAGCTACCAAAGGAGTGGAACCATCGGTAGAAATAACAATTTCTCCATAAGGCCAAGCATTTCATGGAAATCAATGGCCACCTTTATAAGGTGTGTGCAGATGGCTTGGTTCGATGGTGTGTCCCTGATGATGATACACTAAAAGTTCTCCAAGATGCTCACGAGGGCCCTTGTGGGGGCCACTATGCTGGACACCACACAGCCATTAAAATCCTGCTTGCAGGGTATTACTGGCCCACAATTTTCAGGGATGCATAATGGTTTTCCCACTCCTGTGAACGATGTGAAAAAGATGGTGGGATGACGACAAGGTTGGAGGAACATCAACAGTGGATCCAACCACCGGAGCCCTTCAACATCTGGGGCATCAACTTCATGGGGCCCATCACTCCCTTGTCAAATGGAAAGGCATACATCATCATAGTTGTGGACTACTATACAAAGTGGGAAGAAGTAGTAGCCATCATTGACTATTCTTCCAACACCGTCGTACGATTTGTCCAACAACAAATCGTCAACAGGTTTGGAGTGCCACATGCACTCATTTCTAATAATGGGACTCATTTCATGGGTGTCACTTTTCAGAAACTCATGCAACACTTAGGGGTCACCCATAAATTTACAACACCCTATCACCCCCAAGCCAATGGACAGGCTAAAGTTACCAATAGGGAGATCACCAAGATCCTTACCCGAACCATCAGCAAATATAGGAGGGATTGGAGTACTAAACGTAATGATGCCCTATGGGCCTCTCACTTCACTTGGAAACTTCTTGTAAGGTACTCTCCCTATGAGTTAGTGTACGGAAAGCTACCAATGCTTCCAATCCAAGCTCAACTCCACACACTATCCACCGCCAGTGACTTAGGCCTTGACCTTCCACTAGCATAATGCAAACAACTTATCAATTTAAGTGTGCTAGATGAGAACCGATTAGTGGCCCTGTCTTCAAACGAGATCCACAAGGCCTATAACAAAAAACGACATGATCTGAGGATTCGGAAGGTCACATTTAGATGTGGAGACAAGGTGTTGTATTGGAACCCCTCACATGTATCTCAACCAACCAAGTTTCAAACACTGTGGGAGGGACTTTACATTGTCTCAGAAACCTTTCCATCCAGGGCCTTGCTTATCCACAAACCTGAGGACCCCACTAGAACATAGTTGGTTAATCGCCAACAACTTAAACCTTTCCTTGAAATCCACTCAACTAGTGCAACAACCTCATCATCACCAGGATAGCCTTGCTCCATATTTCATGTCTCCTCCTTTCCACCCAGTCATGGGGGAGATCGTCATCCCTGCTAATCCATTCCACTACACCCCTCACTATTTGTAACTTTTTTGTTTTACACTTTTTTATTTTTCAACATCATTCATATGTTTGTCAATTCTTATTAAGTTTTTCCTTTCTTTAATTATTTTTCATTTCTTTGTGTGTGTTTCATGTTTTCACGTAATCGCTAATCCATCGTCTTATTGTCATCAGGTGTCTAGTGCGAATGGTTTTCTTTACGAGGGGTAATGTAATAGTCCACCTAGTTATCTAGCTCCCACCCTCACATGGTTGTGCTATGAAATTACGTCTATTTTCAACTCATAAAATCGGCAGTGAGTCCACGTCATCCACCCATTCACCCACTTCATGGTTTTCCTTTTGTCGAGAACATGCAACCCTTTCACTTAAAAACATTGTAATTAATGTGTGACTTGTGTAGTTCCCAGACTTGGGGATGACCCAATGGTTTGAATCAGGTATGAATTCAAGGGGAATGCAACATTCATCGCTCTCTCATGTCCCTTGGGTTACTATTGTGTCCTTACGGATTTCCTACCACTCCACATTCTTCTCTCCACGAAAGCTTCTTTGTAGTTTGACCTTGGATGGTGTGGTCCTCATTGAAAAAAATTCAAAAACAAATAAAACAAATAAACATGAGGATTCAAAGCACACCCCTTGGTCAAATGCATGGGAACACGCATGGGTCTTTTCATGGTGTGGTTTCCTTGAAAATGAAAAAAAATCATGAACTCACTATGTGGGAATTCAAAGCACACCCCCTTAGACTGCCTCTCATGGGCCACAAGCACTAGTTATGGGACTTCCTTCATCCTGTCTAATTTCATCCCATTTCACTTCCTTCCTCTCATGTTTGTTGGAGTGGTGGCTCTCTATGGATGCATTCCTACTTCCTTGGGGGATGGCTAGGGCTTCTTCAGTTGCTGCGAAGTCACTGTATGCAGGTGGTTTTGGGTCTAAACTCAGGAAAGGTTCTATTGGGTCACTTAACCATAACTGCACACAAGGTTTCATGTGACCGATGATCGAAATTCCATTTTCTCATTCTCTCTTCACCAATTCCCTCCGTAACTCACCTCACTGCCTATCTTATGTTGCAAAATTTTTTCGTGGTTTCCATGGGCTTCGCATGCCTTGGCGGGATCTCTTGGGTAGGAGCATTAACTGGCGAACACCATTTCTTAGCCCTGGGGCCCATAGACCTTAGTGTTGAGGATATACGGGGGCTACTATGGTTATTACCTACTATGGGGAGGACCCACCCGCATATTCTTGGTCCCACTTGTTAAGTCTCCCATCCTTTGGATTTCGTGGTTGATTATTTTTAGGGTCCATTCGCTCGATTTCTTCCCTACGAAGTTCTTTTAAGTTACATTCTCCTATTTTTGACACTTTTTCGAGCCCCGATTACCTTCCTCTTATCCTCAGCCATGACTGGGCCTCTCACGCGCTTCAATCACCCCCATTTTGCATTTCAAATTAATCATTTTGGGCTTTTTCTAGGTTGGTCAACATTGGTTAGCAGGTGCACACACCTACGTATACGAGGCCCCGTATATGTAGCCTCCTGTGTATACATGGTTGCGTATACGTGGCCACATCAATGTAGCATCCAACCCCTATATATAGGGCCACTGCGCTTCACATTTTCATCATTTTGAATCCAAATTGGAGGGAGATTTTGCCATTTTTCTGTCCAACTCTTCCCTGAAGCACCTACGTTCTATCGCATGTTCGCCTCAACCGATCCTTGCCCTTTTAAGCAACCGGAGGTATGCTCTTAGTCGTGGGGGGTGATGCCTATGTGTAATTAATTAATTAATTAATTAATTAATAAGTTAATTACGAAAAGAACCATTTAAACTTCAAATCATCCTTTGTTGTTTTTGGCTCTAACCCATGAATTAACACTTCGAGAGACTTAAAGGAATGCCTGTGCCAACAACATAACTTAGTCAAACTGAGAAGGTGTATAAGGACCATATTGAGCTACTTATGCATAGTCTAATGGGTGGTTATGTTTGATTGCAGATGGCACCCAGATTGAGGCACCCAAGGGGCAAAGGACCATCACAACCGAGGAACAAGCATCCACGCACGAGAAGGGGACAAGGTGCACAACAGCCAGAGCACATGGAGGGCTCTCATGCAACTGGCCCCCTCCGTGAAGGACTTGACATGGAATTTGTCCATCAGATTCCTGAAGAGGAGATTCCCAGTGAGCAATTGCAAGGGGATAAGACTCCTGGGATAGCACCATAGCTTAAGGTCACCATGACCCAAGCTTTTTTTGATGCTATCACACCATGCAAGGTGCAATAGATGGTCCTCTAAGAGCTAAGCTTTGGACCATTCCTTGAGAATGCACCAAAAGAAGTGAGGCTCCAACTACAAAATTCTCCGATGTGGCCAATCATCACAACTAGTGGTAAATGGTACTTAGAAGAGACCTATCTCTTCTGGACGAATCAGCAACTAGGTTCTAGAGTAAGAATCAAAGATATTTATGTCTCTTACTCTTCAGAGGCGATAACGTAGGCTCTGGGGTTGCCCAAGACCAGAGCTGATGTGCTAGAAATTCCAAAAAAAACTAACCTAGAGGTAAAGGTGGAATGGACCAAACAGTGCTATGGGGTAGAGCACAAGGAATTCGGCTCTCTAACCATGGTAGAGAGGGTGTACTCAAAGATCGCATCTTATCACTTTAACCCAACGGTAAGACTCAGCAAAATCATAGCCTTCTCCTNTAACCCAACGGTAAGACTCAGCAAAATCATAGCCTTCTCCTCTCATGTGTGTGTTGCCTTGAGTGGGAAATTCCCAATGAGTCTTCCATAGCTGTTGTTCTTGGAGATCAAAATTAGGTTCACTGAGAGCAAACGTAGAAGATGAGCTCTCCCCTTTCCCTGCCTAATCCAAAAGTTGTGCAAACGGGCAGGGATAGCACAGTACTCTAATGATGTAATCCGACATGTCCTGATTGCCTCTTGGTGGAAAATGATGAAGGATAAAACTCCTACCACCACACAAACAAAGGAGGAGTAGCAACCACATCCACCACATGCACAAACAACAAGGATGGATTAGTAAACCATTGCAGAACACATCCACGAGATCCAACAAACGCTCTTGAGCTAGCAAGAGCAATCTGGTAGGATTGATGGAGGAGAAGACCCTTTGGTTTATCATCTTGCAATGAGCCACCTGGAGCAAGTGGCTCAATTAGTTAGCTTGCTTGAAAGGGTAGGGCCGATGTTCTCCGCAGCTCGAACGTAAGTGCCTGCACGAATAGATCTTAGTGTCCGAGAGGTAATAGTGTCCACACAACAGTTATTTCCCAAAATTTCTGGGAATGCTGCTACCTTTTTGGTACACTTGGAGGATGGTCAAGGGGCAACATTCCTAGTGATGCAGCACCAAGAACAAGAAACTATGGCCGAAGTGGTTGATGACACAATTGCTATGGCTCTCAACACACCAACAGCACATGTACCGAATGTTCATGGACTACAAGATGTACAGGCATCTACTGGAACTTTGCGTAGAAAGATTGATGCAACCCAGAATGAGGAGTTGTTGGACCGACTGGTGGGAATTGGGCAACCACTTCTAGATGTCTTCAACCTTCCAAACAATATTACTGCAACCTAGTCGGAGCTACTCTCAGAAAGGGGTAAGAGCCTCATTTTGGAGGGGTAACTTGAAGCTCCTCAAGTTTCCTGTCAATGCTTGGCAACAAAAGTAGCCCAATTAAGAGTCCAACTTGCCGATCCAACCATCCTCAACCGCAAAATCACCAGAGATGAAGCTTTTCAATAGATTTAACTCAAACTTTAGATCGTTGAGGATGTGCAAGAGACGATGATCTTCGATAAGTCCTTGGCAGATGTTTGAGCGTATCATTTAGATAAGGACTTTACAGAGGTTCACCAAGAGAATGTCCGATTGACTACGGAGATTCATCGCCTATGAAATGTTGGTGCAGAAAATGAACACATTAAAAATTTTATCCACCAACAGCAGAAGGAACTAGCCAAGGTGAATGCTGATGTAAGAAGGTTGGACGCTGAGAATCGAAATCTGTCAATGTAGGAGGTTTGGGTGTTGCGACAGAAGTCTGCAATTGAAATTTACTCTTGGAAGAATGAGGCTCTGAAATTCAAAAACATAAAAAATCATTACAGGGACCAAGTGGGATTACAAAAGGAAGTAAATGAAAAGCATATTCAAGTCACAAAGGCCAAAATGAACTAAGCGCTTCAATAGCTCCAAGAAGGAGGTGAGGTATGACAACCTATCTTTGATGGGTTGAATGCCTACAATCAAGCTGAAATCCACCTTAAGGAGCTAAAGATTGAAGAGATGATAGAATATATGGAGCTTGCCAACCTTTGATATGTGAACCTGGCTATGCTCACAATTGGGAGACCGCAGTCAGAATTGGAAAAGAAAGTGGCCGCCTCGTATTCTCTATACGAGGGTGAGTTCCAAGCACATAAAGCAATAAAGTAGAAGCTGAAAATAGTATATGTAGAACTTGAGGTTCTCCAGAAGTGATTTGAAGGACAATGTACGATCACAGAGAACCTGGCCCACCGAATGAATGACTACTAGTAGCTATAGGCATCAATCTGAGCATTTGACATTGAATGAAAGCAATTCATAGCCTAGTTTTTCAACCTAAAAGCACACTTCCTAGTGCTACCATGCCCTTGGAAGGTTCCAGTTCCATCACACATTGAAGAATTTTCCTGGATAGTGAACGATCCTAGAAGCAAAGAAGAAAAGATGAGGGCTCTCTTGAAGGCTTTCTGGCTACCTCCAGAAGTTACAGCTATTGCGGGACAACCGTCATTCATGACACCACCAATGCATGGGCCAAAGGCTAGAGAAGGTCCATCGAAACAACCGCCCTCAGGGACAGTGTAATCTTTTCCAAAAATTTTGTACATCATTCTACATGGTAGAGACTCCAGGATCAGTGAGGTGTTCAATTTTATCTCTGAGCACTGCCATTTTTTGTAATTTTTCCTTCTCTGTAACTCGAGCACTTGGTCAAATTAATGTATGTGTCATGTGTGTGTCAAGTCATCTGCATTTCAAATAAAAGTCCATACCTTCCAAATTGTAGAGTAACTCGAGTACAAGTTTTTACTTAGTCGTGGGGGTATTATGAAGTGTCATTAGTTGATGTGTTGACTAGGCCACATATACAGGACTGCGTATATGCGGCCACATCGACGTGGTCCCATTGACGTAGCCTTCCATGTGTTGACGTGGCCCCATTTACGCGGTGCCTATTTCAACCTATAAATAAGAGGGCCTTCCACCTCATTTAGGTACCTTTTAGTTAGTTGTAGCGAAGCTCTTGCAATTTTTTCCCACAGTAGATAAAATATTTTCCAAGTGCCCGCAACAAGTGTAAGAATAGTGATTGGCTCTTTATTCGAGCATTGATGTATCTGAGCCCATTGGCTTGAATGGCAATAAAGATAAACTCTTCAAGCATTCCTTGCAGCATTTGGACTTAGTCATTTATTGAATTTATTAGTTTAATATGTTTATGATTTGATAATTACTTAAGTTTCTATTATTATTATTTTAATCGCTTTCTCTCTCTTACAACTTTGTAAAGACTATAAGTACAACTGTCTCGAACGTAAACCCAACACTTGGTAACCTAGTGACGCTTAACATCTGGTGACCTAGTAGTGTTTAGGGGATGCTTAGAATGTGCTCGGAAGATGGGATCAGATACTTATGCTAGAAGTAGTTAAGATTTAGATTAAGATAGTCTTAGATTACTTAATACTCTAGCCTTACTTTCGAAGATAATTAGACGCCAAAAGATAACGTAAAAAGCTATAAAAATCATTAGCCTTAATCTCACTTAACCATCGCAAACAGAACGTCACAAGTGGGATTAGAAAGATAATGACCGTTCTAACCCAAGGTTTCGCTGGTTAGGGTCTGGTGTATGTTAAGTGCTTACAATCTACGGAATTTGACCGAGTCGACGCGTGAATGCCCGTGATTTGTATGCTTGGGTGTAGGGGTACCTAGCCACTCATCAATGACACAAAATTGAACACCATGACATAACTACTTAAACTGGACAACACATGAAGATGAATGAAAAGATCAAATGGTCCCAAGTGGTGGATGTTCCTGACGTTTTGAAAGACCTTTTCCAACTTCATGCACGTGTGGTCGTTGAGGTGGCTGTTGCTATCCTATTGCAACTACTACTTCTAGTGGAAGATGAAAGGCATCTAGTAATGCCTTTATCTTCTCTTCCTTGCTCCAAGGATCATTCACAATCCATGCAGCATCGTCGATATGGGCTGGAATGGGAATATCCCATGGACAAGAAATTACTCGAAATAGCTCATTGACATTGAAAAAATAGGCAACGAATTGTTTACGTTTGACATCAATTTCCCTAACTACATTTTGCAAGTCCTAGTAGTCATTCATTCTTTTGGCGAGGCTCTTGATAGTGGATCTCTGATTAGTATATTTACCCTTAAGAACCTTGAGTCTATAAGCTTTTGCTTGATGTCCTTGTGGTGCTTGAACTCAAGCTCATACAATAAGTATGAGTTGGTCACTTGCTTTTCTAGTTTTGATTGTAGCTGTCTAGTAGTCAAAATAGCCAAGTTTGCATACCAAAGATTGTTAAACTCCATCTGTTTAGTCATTTCCTCTATCTACAACTCCTTTATTATACTGATCAATCCCATCAATGATGAGCTATCATAATTTGCATCCTTGCTAGAGTTAGTGGAGGGTATCATTCACCTTTTCCTTTACCACTTAAATGTGTTTTTCATTTACCTCCTTCTATACACCAACTTGGTCCCTGTAGTGATCCTTGACTCTCTCAAATTTGAGAGCCTCTGATTTTCAAGTGGCTACCTGTATTGAATCTTTTGGTGAAGGGCATAGACCTCCTCCATGGAGAGGTTTCTATTTTTAGCTACCAATGTTCTTAACTCTATGTTTACTCTAGCTAGTTGCTACTATTATTGATGGATAAAATTATTCAACTATTCTTTATGTGCATCAACTTTTCATAGGTAATGGTTTTCTATGGTTAGCTACACATTCTCCTGGTGGGTTAGATTCAAGGCCTTCTAAATTTTATGTTGGGTGGTCTCTACCAAGGATCAGTAGAACACCACCATCTCCATCGCATCCTCAACCCCTTTCAGCCTAGTATGAAGCTACTTAGAAGATTCATCTCTTGTCAATGTTGGGTTCAAAAATGTAGGGTCAGCAATCTAGTCTCTTAATTCAGCAACCTCCATAGCCAAGTATTCATTCAACTCCTTGGCTTTTTTGAGTTTCCCCTCCAATATGATATTTTTTTTCTTGTGTCTAGTAGCTTTGATTGGGCTACAGTGATATTATCTAGAAAGTTAAAGATCTCTAGAAGTGATTACATAGTTCTTACTAATTGGTCCAGTAGTTGTTCATGTTGTGTTGTGTTCAATCTATCACTTATGGTCCATGCAAACATCTACACATCTTTAAGTGTAGTGACATCTAGTACAGACATCGTAGATGCATTAAGTGTTTCATCAATTTTTTCAACAACCACCTCAACTACTATTTCTTACCCCTAGTGTTGCATCACTATACTGTTGCCCACTTGCCCTTCTTCAAGTGCACTGAAAAGGTAGTGACATTTCCAAAAATCTCTAGGAGTTGTTGCTATTTTAAGAGAGATACCATTACCTCTCTAGAGCTAGGATTCAACCTTGTGGGCAACTATGTTCGTTGGACTAAGAAAATGGATCCACCTCCCCCCATCAAGTTGATTTTTCAGGCCACCTCATTCGACTCATCACTAGCCAATACATAGATGGATCTCCACCACTCATGCCTACTTATTGCTCATGCTTGCTCAACAGACATTCTTGGTACTCACATAATTATTCAGATCTTACAATAACATTCGACATAATTTTCTGAGTGGCAGGTGGAGGTGGTGGCTGATGCTTCTCTTCTTGGATTATTATTGTAGGCATTTTATCCTTCATCATCTCCACCCAATTAGTAATCAGAGCATGTTAGATAGCATCATTAGTGTAGTAAACTATTACTCCCCTCTGACATAGTTTTCTAATGAGGCATAGAAATGGAAATTCCTTTCTTCCACGTTCATTCTCCTTGAACTACTTCTCTATCTCTACATAGATTAGCTGTGGAAGGTTGACCAAGAATCTCCCACTTAGAGTGGCACATGCACAAGCAATGATCTTGTTGGACCTCATCATGGGATTTAGGTAAAAGGACACAATCTTGTAGTGGATTCTTTCTACCGATGTGAGTGCACCGTACTCCTTACAGTCGACACCATAGCATCACTGAATCTATTCCTTCTTGATGCTGGGGTCCATTTGCATCAGAATCTTGGTGAGATTCATCTCAATTTTAGGCAACTTAAGTGCCTCTACAATGGCCTACACTAAGTAGAACACCTAAATGTCCTTGATTTTGATCATTGAACCAGTCTGCCTATTATCCCAAAATAAGAACATCTCTTCCTTATATCACTCCCCATTGGAAGTGATAATTGGCCATATGGGAGAGGTCTTCAATTGGTCCTGTACCTATTTAGGTGCTTCCACTAAGAAAGATCCAAAGTTTAACTCCTTGAGCACTGTCTTTTGGACCTTCCTTGATCTGATCTAGTTTAGGGAAGCTTCCATCAAGGTCACCTTAAGGTTTTCTTATTGATCTAGTGCCTCATCCTAATGGGAATGTTTTGTTGTTGTCACTTGTTATAGAATCTAATGAATGGACTCCACTTCATCCTCTTCCCTATGAGGCCTTTTGACATGGGTTGCAATTTGTTCTTCTAGGGTTTTTCCCCTTCCTATTCTTGGTTATTTCTTCCTTGGTTGAGACAATTCTCTTTCCTGCATGCATTTGCCTTTTGGTGTCATCTGTGGTCACAACATTAGTAGATATAATGTGTAACTTAAAATATTTGGATACCTTATCTCATTAATTAATTACACTTGGCTACAATTGGACCATGGCTGATTGATTATTTTATTAATTAATTTTTATTATAAGTGTCACCAAAGCTTATTGAAAGGCTTAACTTCTATAATCTGGTGTTTTAATGTTGATTCCTTAGTTAAAACTTTGTAAAAGTTAAAAAAATGTCAAAAAATTTTCTATCAAAAATGGCACATTCATGGCCACGACTAAGAGCTTACCTTCAGGAGCTACAAGGTCAAAGAACAGACTAATTTGGATAAACAATTAGAAAGTTATGCGTTCTAGAAGGTTTTGGGCTCTAAAAATTTGAAAAACTCCCTTGGTGTTTCTAAGAAAATGTGAAAATTTCAAAGGGGGATCATGCATATTGATAGTATTTTTGTGTTATGTCAATGGGGCCTCATATACACATGGGATCCATTGACATGGCCTTATTTATGGGGTCTATAAACAAAATTTCCAAACTTGAATATTTCAAAAAATATAAGGAATTTTTTAATGAATTTGAGGTCTATGGAGTTTTAAAAAAGCCAAGAATATGATGAAATCATTGAAGAGGATCTTTAAAATTTTAAAAATTCAAAAAATTAATGGAAAATGTGTGAATTAAAAAAATATGGAAAGGAGGACACGATCGAATGCAGAAGATGGGTGTACAAAAGATTTTGATTGTAAAAATGCCTAAGAATAAGGTGCTTAACAAATCCAACCAAGAGATATGCAAGTGGATCCTCCCCATAGCAAGCACATGCCATTTTTTCCCTTGCATAGCCTCAACCTAAGGATTCCTTGGGCTGCCTAAGTGATTAATGGTTGATGGAAGTTAAGGACCAAAACTTGGAAGATTCTACCAAAGAATTCAAGTATGTTAGACAAAGATGCCTAATCAAGAACATGGACACTAGTAGTAAGGTGAGTTATGGCAACATGGATAGATGATAGAGAATGTGGAATGGAAGTCCAAATTGAGGTCATAAAAAGTTCCATGTGGAAGTGTGATTAAATGACCTAAGAAGATCCATCCTTTGTCTGGATCAAAACCACCTACTTTCAGTGACTTTGCATCACTACTCCAAGACTAATCCAGCCCCCTAAGACATAAGAGTACTTCCATAGAACAACCACCATTCCTTAACGAGAAGAAAAGAGTAGCAAGAAGTGAGAGAGGGCCTTAGTTAGAGAGGACCTTCAAGCATGGGTAACATGTCTTTCTAGACCCATAACTAGTGCTCGTAGCTTTTTTATTTGTCTAAGGAGTGTGCTTTAAATTTCCATCATATTTTTTTTTTAATTTTGTTTTGTCTACTTTTTTTTCTTTTCGATGGGAACCACACCATGCAAAGACTTATTCAACTTCCTGTTATTGGTCAACGTGGAATGGTAAGTAATCCATGAAAACACTCATGTACTCAAGTAAGTAGAAGAGTAAAAAGAGTAATGAGTTCCCTTGAAGTCACACCTTATGCAAACCTTTGAATCTTTCCTAATTCTAAAAACCACCAAGGTTACAAATTTGTTAAAAGTTTATTTAATAAAAGGGACCTCATACATCCAAAATAAGGAAAATCATAGAGTTTGTGGATGGGTGGATGATGTGGACTCACTGCCTATTCCATGAAAAAGAAACCATATCTTAGCCATCAATATAAAAATTCAAAAATAGAAACTAGAAAGTAGCAAATAAAACATTATGCACAAACCATCATTAGCAACAACTACGACACCACTATATCATATTGGCACAAAGCATGTTTATCAAAAAAAAAATCAAAAAATCATACTAAAATAAAGTAAAATATTTAAGAAAAATTTAAATGTACTAACAATGGTATAAAACAAAAAATGGTGTAAAATAAGAAAAAGTTTTAAAAATCAAAAAGGTGTAAAATAAATAATTTGCAAAAACAAAAATGTGTAAAAAAAAATTGAAAAATTGAGAAGCCATGTATATGATTAGCAAGGATGGCCATCTCCCCCATGATTGAGTTGGAAGGAGGAGACTCGAAAAATTGAGCATGGTTATCCATCTATTGAGGTATTTGTTGCACTATCTTGCTTGGTGATGAGCAGCGAGGTACCCCTACATCTAACCATACGAATCACAAGCATTCATGCATGATCCAATTGAATTCCATGGATGGCACTAGTTTTGCATCTAAATTGTTATGTTTTGTTCATAGTTCACTATTTTCCCACTTGGATTAGTGGTAGCTTTTTATGGTTTTGTCCAAAGTGAGGCATATGATGATTAATGTTGTCTAGCCCTAAGTTATTCCTAATGGTAATAAAGAGATTGATTAATTAAGCTAATTAACAATGGAAAGTAAAATCTAAACTAGCCTACATGCAATGAGTATTTGTTTCTAATCGTCCATACACACCTTGGACTTCGCATAACTACCACTGGGATTACCAAGCGTACATCACTAGGCATACCAAATGATAGACTACTACGCTACCAAGTAATTACACTTAAGCATTCATGATTAGTTGTACTCATTTTGCTTAATGACAAGAATAATTAAGAGCAATAAATGAAAAAATTAACTAAGGAAAATGGTAAATGATTAAATAATTGAAAGCACTAATAAATCTAAGTGGATGCTATAATGATGAAAGTAACCTTGATCTTTATTTTTGGTCATGTAATGCATCCAAGTATGTCACACAAATAAGGATGTCGTACAATCACTTAACATTACAGTGTGAGCAAGAACTGGAAGACAATAGAACTTGAAATAAAAAATCTCTAAAAAAGCTATCTAAAATCTATCAACCAACTATCTCCCAACTGTGCATCCAAGTGTTGTATTTATAGGCCAACATGGAAAGATGCTATTGGATATTTAACATCATTTCTTGGGACCTGATATCGAATATCTAATATCAAGGCTCCAATATCAGGTATTAAATATTGGAGCTAACAAAATCATGACTCATCATACCTTCATGACTAAATGAAAACTCATTCTCGAGTTAAAAAAAATGATTAACAAGTTCTTTACAAAATATTGGGAAGGTATGGAATTATTGACTACCTTAAACAAATAAACAAATTAAATCTTACATGCCACAATGGTATTTTACAAAAATTTGGACACAACATTATAAGATAAAAAATTGGAAAAGCTCATGTTGTTCCCAAAGGTGGTGGCTCCTCCATCGGTCGTTTCCCTTTATCACCATGCTTCTGAAATTTGTAGTGGTTGAGTAGCATTTGCAACTTTTCTTTCTTCTTCCTTAGGTCATGTACCATCCAAACTATTGAACTGATGTGTGCTAGCATTGATACATCCTATGGGCATAGCAACTATAGAAACATTTTATTGGCCTTCATCTACCAAGACGCAAACTGCCGTTGATCCTCATCAAAGGCCCTAACCTTTTCTTTCAACTCATGATGATCTATTAGTCTCCTAGCTAGGTGTGAGGCAACATTTCTATCCATGGTAATGAACCTTGATCACCTTCAATTTTGAGTTTTCTTCATAGAGTTTCTGTAAAGCATCTTTTTTGTTCACAAATTCTTTTTCATCTAATGCATAGGTGGTCACTACCTATTGCTCTAATTTATTTCTAGACTGACTTGTTAACATGGCAAGGTTGGCATATCGAAGGTTATCCAATGCCATGTATTCCTTTAAGTCCTCAATCTGCAAGTCTTTATTCTTTACTTCCATTTAGTGGACCAATGCATAACTGTCCAGGATGGGCTGCCAATCACAATTTTCCACTAACATGGCTCTGATATGGGCTTTTGCCATCCGGATTTCCTTTTCATTAATTTGCTTATACATGTCAACCTAGTCCTAGAAGTGCTCTTTTAGCTTCTCATGCTTTTTGGCCTCATTTTATCACATGCTTATTTTGATTGTACACTTCTGACGAATGCTGCAGACCTCCTCCAATGAGAGGATTCAATTCTTTTTAGCCAATCTATTGATGTCTTGATTGATCCTCACCATTTGTTCTCTCAACTGGTGGACACTTTCTTCCAGGATGTTTTTTTGTTTTTCTATAGTGGTCAACCCTACATTATCTATAGTAAGTTGTTTGTTTTCTTCTTACATGGTGTTCAATGCCTTCTTATGGGCATAAGATTATGCTTCAGTAGCAGAGGCATTCCAAACCATCTTCTCCTTTTCTTACTTAGCAACTTTGTTCTCTTTTATCAATTTGTTTAGTTACTCTATTCTAAATTGATCCAACTGGTTTGGTGCAACAAACCAAGTAGGATGTCATCTTTCAACTCTTAGGACAACCAGCTCTTATTACAAGCATTACACTTCTACTTTTTCTTGTTCCACCCTAGCCTCAACCATGACTAGCTTCCCTTTGGTGGTAATAAGGTTTGATTGTACTATAGTGACATCACTAGGGATGTCAAACAGGGTGATCATTACTCATCCTATCTACAGCAATCGATCCAATACATCCTCATGGGCTGCAGGAGTCATTGAAGTTTCACTAAGCAGTTATGCTCTTTAGTCCTAGTCAAATCCATTGGGGGCATAATAGGCACATTGAAGGATTCCTTGATGTGATCTGTTATCACCTCTACTACACTTGATGCATCCTGATGCTACATGGCCACTACTATGGCACCTTCTCCTGTTTCAAGCATCACTTGTAAGGATGTGGCATTATAAGAGATTTGTCATAACCACAGGGATTCTCCTCCTAACTATAGCGAAATATGTCCCCTTTTTGGATTAGCAGAAATAGTGGGCTGCATAATGTCATTGATGACTCTAAAGAAGTTTAACTCATCTCTACTTCCCAACTAAGTGTTTCAGCAATTCTTTGCAAATGGTTCATTGTAGGCCTGTAGTCTTGTGGCGATGGTGATGGAAATTGTGTCTCACAATGCTATTCAGGCTCTTGTTCTATTTCTTTTTTTAGATATGCTTCCTTCTCTAGTTTTTGTTTCTCATCAAGGTCTTTCATTGGTGTTGTAGGTTTGAGCAATTCAATGAAGGAAGCATTCTGAGCCCTCCTAGGTATGTCATTTGTGTATCCTAGGATTCCAATGCACTTACATAGCTTCCAGATCAGGCAAGGAAATGGAATTATTGGCTTCCCTTCCTTCTTCTCTTGGAACTGCCTCTAAATTTCCATGCAATATAATTGGGGAAAGTTGGCCATGTATTTGTCCATTAGTTTGGCACTTCTTCTAGCCACATACATTGAGATTCTGTTGAGTCATTTTGTGGGAAAGAGGTGATATGTGCCTATCTTGAAATAGGTCCTCTCTTTCAAATTCAATTCATTATATGTCTTATCATCCTTTTTGTATTCTCTCTTTATCCATAACTTTTTAGTCTCAAGATCAAAACTCGTGGATAGATGCACTAGCTTAGCCCTTACATTTAGCATTTTTAGAGCCTCTGTAGTTGCTTTAATTGAGAAATAAAAAATGACTCCACCAATGTTAATAGTGGTGTCTTCTTCCTTGTTGTTCTAGAATTGATACATCTTGCCAAGGTACCATTCACCACTATTTGATAGGATGTGTCATAATGGTGACACCTAGAGCTATGTATGAACTACCTTAGGAGTAAATTCCATGAATGAGCCAAAGTTTATTTTCACGATGACCATAGTCAACATGGATTTCTCTTAAATAGCTTTAAGGCATTCTATGGACAATGTGAATCATTGCCCTTGCATCGGAGCTTGTAGTTTCATGGCCTCTCCTTGGACAAACTATCCTATAATAGGAGCCTCTTGATGGATGCTGAATGATTGGGCCCTTGCTCTTCATGCTTGGATTGTTCACCTTGTTGGCCTCTATCACCTCTTAAACATGTGGCTACTCCCTTCAAAGGTCTTTCCTGTCCTCCTTTCTTTGGGACTGTTTGCAATCAATCAAGGGTTGGATGTTACTAAGGTGTTGTTATTTATCATTAATAGGCTTATACCTCATCTTAGTTTCATTAAGTGCTTTAGTTCATACAATTGCAAAGTTAGAAAATTTTTTAGAAAGATTCCCAAAAGTGTTTATCATCTTTTATGACCCTTTGTAATTGGTTCCTCTTTCCTTATGTATGGCTTATTATGATGGTTATGGTTCTTGGGGTGAAAAAATTTAAGTTTCTAGCATTAATACAATTAATTTTCATTATAACACTTAAGGTTTTTAACATTCTTATCTCTATAATACCTTCTAGGTGATTGAAAATTTTGAAAATTTGATGTAAGTTTCCCACACAAGCATATCCTCCTCCTTCCCCCTCCNATGAAAATTGAAGTAGTATTAAGCAAGATATCATAAGTGGAAGTTGATTGCACAAAGCTCTTAGTCATGAAAGAAATTTGAAAAACTCCCTAGCTACAAATGATGAGAATGGATTGTGGAGCACCAAAGCAGTCATATATATAGGTTTTGTGAACCTGATATCAAGTATCCGACATTGCATCTGACCCGATATCAGGTAGGTAATATCAGGGTGCTCAATTCTGCATATTATGAGGGTATTCAACATGGATAATGAAGCTCTATGATTGGTTGGAAGGTTTTAAGTTAGGTCCATAGTTCTGGGATAAGTAGGAAATCATTTTTAGGCATCAAAAGTGTTAGAAGATGGAGTCATCAACATTAAAAGCATTGGAAGATGCAAGAAAAGGAGTATTAGACCTATGGTATAGAAAAAATCAATTACATGATAAGGGAAAGTATGAAATGTAACAATTATGCACTTGGAAGGTTAAGAATGATGTGGTTGTGCCAAACAAGTACAAGTTACAATAGTTACACAAGTTGGTCCTCCCCAAAGCAAGCTCCAACCAATAAGGCCCTTGTATAATCACACCTAAAAATGTTCATACACACTAAATGGGTTCAATGCAATGAAAACTTTTGAAATAAAACACACATGTTAAAATTGCCAATTTGAGAAAATAACTCTATGTTACACAAAACCACAAGTTGGGATGACACAAACAGCGAGATGAGATGGACTGTAGAAAGGATTGTAGGAATTGGAACATGAGAGATCTTACTAGAGGCATAATGAACCATTGTGTGTTATTAATGATTAAGTAATCATTAGCCCTTCTATCCAAGATTTAAACTAAGTTAAAACCACATTCAGTGACATCACATTGTTTCATCACTTCATTTGACAACCATAAGACTACCATAGTTGCAAGGAGTAGCATCACTTGGCATTTTGTCAAAGGGAGGAGTTTATCAGTGGTGCTTTGTTTTTCTCTTTTCTTTTCTTTTGTTTGAAGTCTAAGAAACCCCCAACCTTTAGGCATGGGTAACATGTCTTTCCAATGGGATCCCCAGAAATTTATTCATTATCCTTTTATGGTACTCTTACATCCATTTTGTGTTAGATCTACAAGGATATAATTACAATTGAAGCATCATGATAGAACATACAAAAGTGGTCAAAGAGAATTCATAAATCTTCTTGATATCACACCCTTCACATTTCTATCCAAGAACAATAATTATGAATTTATTTTTAGTTTTGATGATGAAGAAGAATATCATTATAACCAGGGTAAGAACCTCTTATCAATGAAATGACTAGATGGATGATGTGGTCTCACTGTCTAAATAATTAGTCCCTCATGACTTGACAACATAGAGAAAACCTTACCTCAATGGTCTACATGATCATTTTATTCATAAGCAAAATTACTTAACAAAGGAAATAAAAACAAAAAATGGAAAAAGCTGAAAAGTGTTGAAAAAATTGTATCAAGAAATAAGAAAATGATAAAAAATTATAAAAAAAAGATGAAAAATGCTTATTAATTCTGAAGGTTAAAATGGGGTGTTTCCCCACAACTAAGTGTTTGATTGTGGCAAGAATTAATAAGTGGATAGGCATGCTCCATGCATATATAAAACATTGTTAACCTTTCATTTTCGAGCCACTAGATGTCTCTTAGTTTGGTGGCAGCTACATAGACAAGTTGTTGTTCACAACTTGGTTGTTAAATGTATGATGGATCAAAGTATGAGTTGTGTTAATGTTGCAGATGTCTAACCCATGATTGCACCCTTGATCATGATTTGGTATGCATGGATTCATTTGTCTCTTCACAATGTTAAGTTGATTATTTCTATTGGGTGTTAGAGTCACAATGGATGGTGGTATTTGTGTAGGCATAGAGGACATTGGTTATGAAAGGGAAGACATTGCACTAGATTAAAATTATGCTAGTTTGGATGATGTGGTAGGTCCATGAGTGTTATGGTTCCACCTAGGAGCTTTCCTACAAAAAGGACATTTCCAAGTTTGCGGTGAGAGCCTACTACTATTAGCATGTCTATGCACATTTGCAACACAAGTGGCATTTGTTTGTTGATGTTATGATGTTAAACCTTCTTGTGTCACTAGCAGTAGCATGTCATGAGGTGGAGTATGAGAATATCAAGGGTAGGATGGATGGTAAGAGACACAAGGTGGTGATCCTTCAGGGGATGTCATGGGTTGATGGTACTCAAAAGACTGATAGTAGCGATTTGAAGTAGAGGATGTAGAACTAGTTGGAGAAATAGGGTGTTGAACATAATATCCATATGAGTTTGGCTAGTAGTATGGGTACGACTAGTTTGGTGGTGGTCTCCCCCATGATTGTGGGTTTTGCCACTGTGATTGATGATAGTGCTGAGGCTAGTAATAAGACCCCCTAGGATAGTATGATTGGTTGTGGGGTTGTCTATAATTACCGTGTGAAAAAGGAAATTTACTAGGCATGTGCTTTTGTATGAATTTTGGATTTAATGCAAAACCCCAATACTCATGTAGATGTGACATGACTAGATAATGGCCCTTCAAGTGGTCATATATGCAGATGTCAGATTCGTCATCTTCATCTATGGTTGAGTCTATAGCCTCGCTTTCTTCAACCATTTCCTATGTTCACCAATAAGTGTTCCTAACTATTTCTTGGTTCTGCTTCCTTCATTTATTATGATCACCTAGTTCATTTTGTGTTACCTTCTCCTCTACAGTTTCTACAAAAATTGTAACTTTTTCATATATCTACTTTAACATCCTATCAAACCTTGCTTTAAGTTCATCAATAGACTTCTATATCAACAAGGTTCATTGTAGAATCAAGAGCGACCTCTTTCTCCTTATCATAGATATGGACCTGCTTGTTTTGAAGAGTTGGGTCCTAGTGATATTTCTCAACATTCTCCCATTTTCATATCTCTCCTTCTTCTTTTTCCACATGCTTGATTAGCTCTCAAATCTGATGGCTTCATAGCTCATATAATTGACCTCAGCATACATCCCAAGGATCTCCCTTGTTTCATTATAAAGCCCATCTATGATGTGGAAAAGTTTCCTTTCCTCATAGAAACCATGGCCTAGGCATTTATTCAATAGGAAATAATATTTATCTAAGACCATGTTCAAGAGTTCATGTTGTTCTTGTCTCTATCCTTGGATCTATCTCCTCAGGTTGGACACTCTAGCGTAGGTTTAGTATTTCTCATTGAAGAGTTCCAAGATTGTGGACCACCATCGAATTGAATTTGGAATCAATGATCTATACCATGCTTTGGCTCTATGAACTAGTGTCTTGGGAAAGAGCTTAAGCTTTTGCCACCTAATTTTAATGTTGTAGAAGGAACAAGCATCTTGGAAGGCTTGTACATGGTGTTTTGGATCTGAATCATAGCCTTCTGCGAATTTAGGGATATTTTTTATATCAAACTGAGATATGAAATTTTCCCTACAATTCTTGTGGAGTATATTAACCACCTTTGTGATCTATATCAGGCTCTTAATGGCCAACAAGTATTCATCGTCATTGAACATGTTGTGATGAAAATTTCTATTTCTATCCATTTGATTATGATGATTTTGTCTATGTTCATTTTGACATATTTGATTTCTCTTGTGGGTTCAATTTTTATTTTCATTTTTATTTCAACCTCGTAATGGAGCTTTGTCTTTATACCTATGTTCATCTTCATCAAAACTAGACATTGAAGAGGAAGAGAAAGATGAGGAACTAGGAGGATTTCCATGGCTTCTATGGTATTCCCTAGGGTCCCTTAATTTATCCTTTCTAGATTTCAAAGAGGTCCTAGGCCTTAAGGCCTCCCATAGTTCAAGACTTACTTCATCTCCTCTAGGGTTATCTATCTTAGGTGAATGTAGTCCTTGAGTGTTGTTAGTATGATCATGAACATATGATACCCTTGCATGAGGTTGGTCACACCAATTTTCTTCATCATATATCTCATTAGATCTCTAATGAATGCTTCCACTATATAATGCATTATCTCTTCCTTGTGAAAGAGACATTGTTTCTAGTCAATGATGTGTGTGATTTAATATTTCCTAAAATATATATTGTTAATGTGTTTATATTGATCATGTATACTATAACTAATCTAGATAACTAGCACCATCCCCAACAATAGTGCTAATGATGCGTGGTGCCCTTATGGCCAACCATACAAATCATAAGCATTTACACATGATCCAGTTGAATTTCATGGATGGGACTAGTTGTGCATCTAAATTGTTATGTCTTGATCGTAGTTCACTATCTTCCCGCTTGAACTAGTGGTAGCTTTGTCACATATGATTTAGTCCAAAGTGAGGCATATGATGATTGATATTTTCTAGCACTAAACTACTCCTAATGGCAATAAGGAGATTGATTAATTAAGCTAATTAACAATGGAAGGTAAAATCTAAACTAGCCTACATGCAATGAGTATCCATTCCTAATCATCCATACACACCTTGGACTTCACATAACTACCACTAGTATTACCAAGTGTATGTCACTAGGTGTCCAAATGATACACTACTGGGCTACCAAGTAATTACACTTAAGCAGTCATGATTAGTCGTACTCATTCTACTTAATGACAAGAATAATTAAGAGTAATAAATGGAAACATTAACTAATGGAAATGGTAAAAGATTAAACAATTGAAAGCAATAATAAATCTAAGTGGATGTTGCAATGATGAAAGTAATCTTGATCTTTATATCTAGTCATGTAACACATCCAAGTATGTCACACTCAAATAAAGATGCTATAAAATCACTTAACATCACACTATGGATATGCATTAGAAGACAACAGAACTTGAAATAAAAAATCTTTGAAAAAGCTATCTAAAACCTATCAACCAACTATCTCCCAACTATGCACCTAAGTGTTGTATTTATAGGCTAACACAAAAAAGATGATGTCACATATCTAACACTGTTTCTCAAGACTCGATATCACGTATCAGGTGCTCATAAAATTGGAGTCTTTACAAGCTTTTGCTTGAGGCTCTGGAATGCATTTTCTCACTCCTTAGTCTAGATGAGTGGAGCATGTTTTTTCATTAGCTTAACCAATAGTTTTGTGATCTTAAAGAAATTCTCTATAAATCATCGATAGTAGCTGGTGTGTCAAGGGAATGACTGAATATCTTTGACGATTTCTTGTTGATGGGTGATTCCTTAGATGATCCTTATCTTTTTTAAGTTAACCTCAATCCCTTCTTATGAAGTTCTATGCCCTAATACAATGCCTTCTTGGACCATGAGATGGCTCTTTTTCCAATTGAGCTATAAATTTGTTTCTACACATCTTTTGAGTACTTGCTCATGGCGGTCTAAGGCTTGCTCGAATGTAGCACCATGAGTGGAGAAGTCATCCATTCCACTCTGCTACCAATTTGCTGCAAAAAGATGCTTAAGACCATACGTTGGAAAGTGGTAGGAGTATTACATAGACCAAAAGGCATCTTGCAATATGCAAAGGTCCCCCAAGGACTTGTGAATGTTGTTTTGGCCTAGTATTCTAATGCAATATATAGTTTTCTATAGCCATTATAATCATCTAGAAAACTATAATAGTAATGCTTAGATATCGTGTCCAACACTTGATCAAAAAATGGCAATGAAAAATGATCTTTGAATGTTTCCATATTTAACAACCTAAAGTAAATACAAACCTACCATTTTCCACCTCTCTTTGGCACTATCACGAGTGGCTTGACCCACTTGCTCTCCGCAATGGGGTAGATAAACATTACCTTAAGGAGTTACTCAATCTCCTCTTTGACAATTTGCTTCAATTCAACCACTATGAATCCATGGATAAATGTGGTTTTGGCATATCCATGGATCAATTCTAGTAAGTTCAAGATATGACCAAGCAAAGGTTGTTAACCATCTATTCACCACTTTCAATGATTTTTCTTTTTACTTAGGAGCAAGTTTGGCATTAAGTATGACTGGCTTGCCATTTTTCAAGAATGCATACTCTAGGCCAACAGGTAGAGCTTTCAACTCTAGGGGCTCTTATTTGAAATTCTAAAAGATCTCTAACTCTTCCCAATTTGTATCATCATTTTCATTATTAGAGAGTTGGTGATGAACTTGGTCTAGCTCATTCATTCCTATGACATAAGCACATGTCAAGCTCTCAGTAGGTTCCATGCACATTGTGCTACTTTTAAGATCAATGATCAGCCACTAGGTGCCCTCTTGTTTTATGACTATTACATATAGACACCTTTGAATATCTACTTCATGTGCACACTTCCTACTTGAGGAAATCAATGCTTTTTTCACTAACTAGAGTTTCTGCATGCAATTGCACATAGTATTACTATACCCAATGCATGAAATTAGCTTCTTCTCAATCTCTTCAAATGCATTTTCCTTATATATCTCTAGGTAAAGATTTCTAATGTCCATTCTTGCATCAATGGTGCTTAGCCATGCCCTTCCCATAATGATTGGGAAGTCCCCTTTGCAATTCTCAACCTTGATTACTAGGAAATCCATAGGATGAAACCACCCATAAACAGTGGTCAAAATGTCTTCTACCAGCCCCAATGAAATAGTAATGAACTATTTTACCAATTCCAATCGAATATTACTCTTCTTGAGAGGCAGTAGGTTCCAAGTAGTATACATCTCATGAGAAATTTAGTGAACACTAGAACCTAAATTAAGAAGAACTTTACATGATTCATTCCTAGTAATCTATAAATAGATAAGAGGACTTCGAATATCAACTAATTTCCTAGGAAGGTTGCTAGCCTAGATCCAATCAAATATAGCATGAGTGAGAATAACAATATGGATTTTAGACAGCATCTAGTTTGAAGGGGACCCAATGGAATGGTTTGTAGAGGATGAGGTAGGAGTAGGATGACTAGCCACCTGAGTCTGTGATGGCTTAGTAGGGTTGTTGGGCCTGAAGAATGGTCATTTATGAGCATGATGTTATGAACCACTTAGTTGATGAACCAATTGTACATTGTTGACCCTAGTAGCTTTACATTGTTGTGGCTAGGCTAGAAGTTCACCTTGCATGAATGGAGTAGGCGATAGCTATGCTGAAGTTGAGGGATAGGTGTAAGAATATGAGGAGGATGAGTATAGAATGTGGTATCCCTCATGAAATGTGGATAATGAGCTCTATAGTATTCAAGAGGGTAGTAGTGATGTTGGAACGAAGAAACGTGACTGGAAGAGTCACATGGAGACAAGGGTTGCTGAATGTAATACCCATATGGATTGGGTTGTCTGTAAGAGTACTACTGCCTTGGTGATGGCATCCCCCATGATTGTGGATATTGCTAGTATTGATACTACTCGTACTATTGTAGTGGAGTTCCACTTGGATAATATTATTATTATTGATGGAACTGTCTGGGATTGCCTTGAGGATAAGGTAATCTTCTAGATGTTTGTCTTTTTACTAGTCGTGGATTTAGAGCATACATTCCAGACTCTTGTAAGTGTGACATGATGGGGAAACATCCTTGAGGATGTTCATATTGGTAGATGTCACAACCATCATCATCATCTAATTCAATTTTCGCAACTTGCACTATCGCAACAATCTTTCCCTTACCCTCCTTGATTAACACATTCTCCTTCCTTTCACCTCATGCGATCACAATTACTACTTTGTTCTTTAGACTCTTTAGCAATTTTTAGGATAGCTTGAAATCTGCTATCCATAAAGTCCCATAATTGATCCACCTTAGCTAAAATTTTAGACATCAATTTTTGAATCAACAAGATTTTTTGGTTCACCACCTCATCAAGCGATGATTCCTCATCACTATCATAGAATCGAATCTCCCTCTTACGAATGAAAGGATCTTGGTTGTATTCTTCTGCACTTTCATGTTTTCTCAACTCTTCTTCTTCTTGTGCTACCTACTTGATCAACCTTTGGATCTAATGGTCTCTTAATTCAAATAGTCTTCCTTGGGTGTAGATCCCAAGAGTTCTCCTCATTTTAGAGTAAATACCATCTAAGATGTGGCGAAGTTATTCCTACTAAGAGTAACCATGCCCAAGGCATTGATGTAATAGGGAATAATATCCACCCATGGTAGCATCCAAGGAGTCATGTATTCCTTACTTCCAACCTTGGATCTACCTTCTCAGATTGGACACTCAAGAGTATGTTTGATACTTATTGTTAAATAGTTCGAGCATCGTACTCCATCTATGAATTAATTCTAGCTCCAAGGACAAGTACCAGCTTTCTACTTCTTTAATGAGTGTCCTAGGAAACAACATAAGCTTTTGCCAATAATTTTCTATATTTTGCAAGGCATAGGCATCATGAAAACCATAAATATGGTTCTATGGATCTAAGTTATATTCCCCTTCAAACATAGGGATATTTTTCATGTCTAGCCTCTTGATCTAGCTATTCTTTACATGCCTTGTAGGAATTCTCACTACCTCTATGATGTTTAGTATACTTTAGGTAGTGAGCAAAGGCTCATCGTAGCCATGATCTTAGTACCTACAATGCCCTCTGCTACCCATTTGTTCATGGTCAAAGGCCTCTCTTGAATGCCCATGCCCTAGATCTTGACTCACTCGACAATCCCTACAATCATCTTGGTCTCGTCAGTCACCTCCATCATAATAGTGTCCCCTGTAGTTGTGCTCAAAGCCATAAGACAAAGAATATGGTGACGAAGGTGAAGTGGAAGAAGGACTAGCATCATCACAATGCCTGCCATCCCCTATTCAATGGTTATGGCCACAATCATGCTTCTTGCTCACATCCCTACCATGACTCTCCTCCTTGGATCCCCCTTTGTCATGGGATCCATTCTTGCTAGAACCAGGATTATGTATCATGGACTGCAAGTTCTATTTTTGACCTCCTTCACTAAAGTCAGAAAGAGAAGTCTCTCTGTATGAAAAACCCCTAGAGAAGGGTTCTCCACCATCTTTTTGGTACATTAGGAATGGAAAATCATTGAACCACTTCCCCTTCGCAAATTCCTAACACTACTCTAACTATTAATCTCTTAGACATTATGCATTAGTGGGATGACAATCCCTGGTGTCACTATGCTACAAAACATATTTAACATGAAGCCCTTGGATGCCCAACTGTAAAAGATTTTGTTGGAGCATCTCAAGAATGGATCGATTGAGTGGCAACACAATGTTGCCCTCCATGTCTCACCACCACAGTAGTTCATCCTAGTGTAGGATGAAGGTGAAATTGGGTACATACTCATTAAGATGAGCATATACCACTTTGTATTGTTGGGCCACCTACTAATTTGCTCAATCAAACTTGGGTGAAGAACCACTCTTGTAAGAAGAAGACATCTTGTATTAGAAGATAAGAAATGTAGTGTGCTTTCTTATAGTTATTGTAGTTATTTTGAGGTATGATATGACTTAAGGGTTCATTTCAACAATGTTAAATAATTTTTCACTAAATCCTAAATAGCGCATGTAACAAACTAAAGATCCTTGACAATAGTGCAAATGCTGAGCAGCAAGTATATCTTACACCCATCCATACAAATTACAAGCGTTCATGCATAATCTAGTTGAATTTCATAGACATTAAGTTTCCACATACACTAGTTCTAGAAGGTGAAATCTAACCGTGATGATCGTTGTCTTCCCAACTACACTTATGAAGCTTACTTGTATGGTTAAGTGTGAGTGTGGCACATGATTTTTCTTATTTTATATTTTATTCATCTACAATTAATAACAAGTTGAAACTTAATTTATGAACCAATTTTAATTAATCTAATTACTAATTAATAACTAACTATCCTAACATAAGTATCCAGTCCCACTTTCCATACACATCCCAAATGCATTCAACACTGCTAGGTTATCGAGCATTAAGCACTACTAGGATTACCAAGTGTTGTATGTTATGCTCAAGGTGGTAGTACTTATGTGTTTAAGCTATTTAGCTTAATTAATTAATCAATCAAATTCTAGTTTATCTTAATTAATTACATAATTAATGAAAATAGTAAATGCATAAATAAATCATTAATCTATTCCAAGTGCTACAAGGTTTGATCAAAAGGCTCATCTTTATTGTCAATCACACTGGTATGCTCAAGTACATCAATGCTCAAATAAAGATCTGTATACTTTTTAACTCCTACTATGATCACTCAAAAAAATATTTTAACTCTCAAATGACAAAATTGCAATAGCTTTGCTACAACTATGATATGGCATGCCATAAACACAACTAGTGTGCATGTATTTATAGACTTTATTATGGAGCTACATTGACGGGGCCTCGTAAATGCAGAAAATGCTATGTTAACGCAACCCCATCAACAAGGGTTGTTGACATGACACTTTGATGCTTCATCAAAGATGTAGTTGAAAATTTGTATTTTTTTTAATTTGATATTTAATTCCTGAAGAGAGGTCATAGTTATGCTCTTGCTATTGGACAATAACACACACCAAAGCTTCCAAATATATGAGAGAACAAACGGTTGAAGACATTTTTAAATGCAAAGAAAGAAAATTGACAAAGCAAGTTAATCATCAAGAATAACTCTATTAATGCTTGGTTAAGTTGTTACAAATTCTAAATGTCCATTTCCAAGGATGTTGAGTAACAAGACACTTAAACATAAAAAACAAAATGAGTCTTTACTTCTATAAATAGAACATCAAGGAGAACTAATTTTCATATGTTTAAGACAAGCATTAATGGAAAGACCTTGATGAATAAGACACCATAAAAAATACAAATTTTTAGAAAGGTAGGAGCTCTCTAAATATCTTTAATTTTTCTCATCCAAAATATGGAAAAAAAAATATACCATCTTTCCATAAAATATTTGGAAAATCTTGATATAAACTATTTTCAACTTTAATAAATTCTCAAGATTATAAATTAATATTTTAAATTACTTTTCCTCTTTCTATTCAAACCATAGAGGCCAAAAGCTTCATTTCATGTAATCCCATCTATCATGCATATACAAATAAAAAATTACAATAATATCAAATTTTTTGCAAGTGGTACACAATCTATATGAAATAGTAGCTCAGGCTCCTTTATTAAAATGAAACCACCATAGGTTAATTTACTTAAGCACATCTTTTAAAACTATAATATTCATGAGTGGTGGACTAGTCCAACACCCCAACCATAAGAGCTACGAGTGTTCATGCACAACCCTATCGAATTCCATGGATAAGATAATGTAATTATGCTTGTAATTGGTTTAAGTTCATGATCATTGTCTTCCCACATGAGCTAGTAAAATCGATGTGTATGGTTTAACTCACAGTGAGGTGTATGATGTGTTGATGTTGTAAAACCATATTACTCCTAGTGAAGATAAGGTAAATGAAGTGGTTTCTAAATCTAAGTAATAGTAAAAAAAATCTAATCTATTCTAATGTGATGGACATCTATTCTTGATTCTCTAGACACATCTTGGACTCATGAAATTGTTACTGGGATTGCCAAGTATTCTGCTATTGGGTGAACAAAGAAATAATACTACTGGGTTACCAAATGATGAGCTATGCCATGGGTTACATTGGCATGGTCCCATTGATGCAAACCCATTGACATAGCTTCATCTACATATGATTTGATGCATTGAGGTGACCTCATTAATGTAGTGTTTATTTTTATCTATAAATACGCACTCACCCACCATGTTTATGGCATCTTTGTCATAATTGTAGCGAAGATCTAGTAGTTTTTCCACTTGAAAGTTAGAATATTTTTCTAAGTGCCCATAGTAGAAGTTAAAGAGTGTATGGATCTTTGTTCAAGCACTATTGTACCTGAGCACGACAGTATGTGTAGCAATAAAGATGAGCTTTCTGATAAACCTTGTAGTACTTTGAAATAGATTAATTATTTCCTTTATGCACTTAGTATTTTATGTAATTTCCTTTAATGCTTAAAGTAATTAAATAATTAATTAAGTAATAAATTAAGCTAGATTACATAGTGATAAATTAAGCACATAAGTACGACCACTTCAAGCATACGCTTGGCACCTGGTAATCCCAGTAACGCTTAATGTTTCATAACCTAATAGCGTTAAACATGTTTAGGATGCGTACGGCAAGTGGGAACAGATGCTTATGCTAGGATTACTTAGATATTAGCCAGTTAGATTAAATTAGCAATTAAATATTTTTAATTCTCTATTCTTTATTCTTGGGTAACCTAGAACATAAAACATAAAAATGATAAAAATCATATGCCTCAGTTGCAATTAACCATACCTTTTCATTTCATAAGTGTAATTGGGAAGATAATGATTACAACGATTTGTTTTACTTTCTAGGGACTAATGTACTTAGAAGGCTATAAGTCCACGAAATTTAACCAGATCATGTGTGAATGCTTAGTGATTCGTATGATTAGGCGTAGGGTATACTTACCGCTCATCATTGGCATCATTGCCAAGGACTTGTAGTTTGATACGTGTGCTACCTAGGACTTAGTGAATATTATTTGAGATCATTTAAATGAACCCTAAAGTCACAATCATTAGAAAAAATAAAAATAATAATTATACTTAGAGCACACTAAATTTTTCTTCCAACCCAAAATTTCTTCTTCTCAGAGGCATGATGAATCAAAACTATGAGTGACCTAAGAATTCAAAGTGGTGTACACTCATCCAAATGAGTTTGTACCTGATTTCACCTTCATCATGCATCAGGATGAATAATTGCAATGAAGAAGATATGGAGGGAAATGTTGTGTTGCCTCTTAACTAATCTATTCCTGAGATGCTGCTCCAAACTCTTAAGAGGTTGGGCATCTAGGATCTTCATGATGAATATGTTGTGCAAGATCATGACTATCAAGACTACCATCCCACGAAAATACAATGCAAATGAGATTAGCATCAGGAGAAGTAGCATGAAGCTATGAAGGGAAAAAAATTCACTAACCTCTTACTCATGCCAAACCAAAATGACAAGGAGGATCCTCCCTCTAGGGGTTCTCAAAATGAAGATTCTCCATCTCTTGACTCTAGTGAAGGGGGCTTGAACCTAAATCTGCAATCCACTATCAACAATCTTGGTTTAGGTAAAAGTGGGAGTCTAGGAAGGGGCTTAGGCAAGCATTGTGATTATGATAAACCTGATGATCGTGGTCATGACAAGAGGAGAGAAGATGGCAAATACTATGGTGATGGCAATTCTCCTTCCTCTTTGTCCTCTTCATTTGTATCTTCTTCTTCATCCTCTAAATCTAACTGAAACTGTAGGGGAAAACCATGATGGAGGTGAATAGCAGAATAATGATCATAGACCCTACCATAATCGAAGTGGTAGCAAAGAACATCATAGGCATCATTGAAATTATGGTGATGATGAACCTTTTCTTACAACTCGAAGCATGCTAAACATCATAGAGGCACTCAAAATTCCAACCAGGCATGTGAAAGATAGTAGAATCAAGAGGTTGGATATGAATAATATCCCCAGATTTGAGGGGGGATATAACTCAAGTCCACATACCCATCTTCAAGCCTTTCACAATGCTTATGCCTTGTCGAACATAGAAAATGACTAGTAGAAACTTAAGTTGTTTCCCAAGACACTCATAAAGAAGTAGAAAGTGGTACCTCTTCTTAGAGCTGAAATCAATTTGTAGATGGAGTACAATGCTTGAGTTTTGTAATAACAAATATCATACATACTTCAAAATATCCAATTTAAGAAAGCAAATCCAAGGCTAGTGATAAGAGACACATGAACCCTTGGATGCAACCATGGGCAAGTATTATTCCCTTTTGCATAGATGTCCTAGCCATGGTTATTCTCAATGGGAGTAGCTTTGTTGTATCATAGATGGGCTCCAATCAAAAATAAGAAGAACCCTTGGGACCTATGCCCAAGGGAGACTATCAAAACTAAGGGTCCATTAGATTCAAAGGTTGATTAAGTAGGTTACAAAAGAAGAAGGTGAGTTGCAAAAATGAGAAAGTGCTAAGGAGTATAATCAAGACAATTCCATTAGAAAAAGAGAGGTTTGACTCTATGATAGTGAAGGGGAGGCACCACTTGATGAAGTGGTACAATGAAAAACCTTTCCAATTCAAAAATTTATGTATGAAATTTTAGCTAAGGTTAATAAAATGTGAAAATATTTGAATGAAATATTTCAAATTGCTCTTAAAATTACAGAAGAATCTAAAGAGCAAGGTAGTGATCATGATCACAAGAGAAGAAAGGAAGTTGAATGTGCCTACCAAAGGGGTAAGGATAAAGCTATTGTAGTAGAAGAGGTTGTGGAGTCAGAATCAGATGATGAATGTGGATGTGGCATCTACCGATATGAACATCCTAAGGGATGTTACCTTGCTATGTCACACTTACAAAAATTTGGGGTGTATGCTCTAAATCCTAAACTAGCATAAAAGTAAGCACCTAGAAGGTTGCCTTATCCTCAAGGCAACCCCAGGTAGTTTCACCAACAATAACAAGATTATTATCCAAGTGGAGCTCCACCACAACAATACGAGTAGTACCATCAATGGTAGCATGCACAATTATAAGGGATGTCATCATCAAGGCTATAGTACCCTTACAAGCAACAAAATCCATATGGGTACTATGTTTAGCAATCCATGTCTCTGTGTGACTCTTTCAGTCATGCCTCATTCTAGCATCACTACTACACTTTGGAGTATTATAGAACTCATTTTCCATATCTTAGAGGGGAATCCCAATATCCTTATCATCCTCCTCATCCTTCAACACATGTCCCTCTACCCTTAACCTAATTACTACCTACTCCATCTATGTAAGATGAAATTCCTACATAGTTGCAACAACATAACGCTACTAGGGTTATTAACTTACGACTGGTTCCTTAACTGAGTGGTTCAAAAACTAGATCCCATAAAAGACCAATCTTTCAAACCAATATCCCTACAAAACCCTCACTGACTCATGTGATTGGTCATCTTGTGTTTCCTTCATTCTCTACAACCATTTCTTTCAAGAGCCCTTCAAATGAAATGCCTTTCAAGATCTGCACAGTCATGTTAACCCACATTGTATCTGATTGGATCAATGTTGGTAACCTTCCTAGGAAAATGATTGATCCTAGCAATCCTCTCATCTACTTGAAAATCACTAGAAATGAGCCATGCAAGGCTCTTCTTGATTTAAGTTCTGGTATCAACTTGATTTTCCATGAAATATACCAAGTCTAGAACCTACCTCCTCTCAACAAAAATAACATTCATTAGAATTAATAGATCAATACATCATTGTTTCCTTGGCATTAGTGGAGGACATTGTGACCACTATGTATGGATGGTCGTATCCTATTGATTTCTTAATGATCAAGGTTGACAATTGCAAGGGGGACTTCCCAATAATTATGGGAAGGGCTTGGTTGAGCATTGTTGATGTACAAATAGGCATTAGAGATCTTTCCCTAGAGATTTCCATGGAAAATGCATTTGGAAAGATTAAGAAGAAGATAATTCCATGCACCATGTATAGAGATACAAGGTGCAACTATGTGTAGAAATTATGGTCTATCAAAAGCACATCAATCAAAGCATGTAAACAATGTACAAATGAATCTAAAATTCAAAAGTGCCTGTACATAGCAACCATAAAAAAAGAGGGTACCGAGTGGCTAACAATTGATTTTGAAAGTAGCACACTTTGGATGGAACCTCCTAAGAGCCTAACTTATGCCTATGTTGAAGGCATGGATGAACTGGACCAGTTCATTGCTAACTCTCTAATGATGAACTTGATAATACCAATTGGGGAGAGGTGAAAATCCCTAACAATTTTAAATAGGAGCCCTTAGAGTTAAAAAATCTACCTACTAGCATGGAATATGCATTTCTAAAAAATGGCAACTTAGTAATAATCAATGCCAACCTTGCTCCTAAAAAAAAGGATGTTATTGAAGGTGGTCAACAAATGGCCAACAACCTTTGCTTGGTCATATCTAGAAGTCACAAGGATTGATTCTCAGATATGCTAGCATTGCATCCATACCGATCTGGCCATGAAGCCAAAGAGGCAACCACAACGATGGCTAAACCAGAAATTGAAATAGATCTTCAAAGAGAAAATTAAACAACTCCTCAAGGCCATGTTCATCTATCGAATTGCAAATAGTAAGTGGGTTAGCCCACTTGTAATTATGCCAAAGAAAGGTGGCAAGTGGCAGGTCTATATTAATTTCAAGCTATTGAACATGGCAACATTCAAAGATCATTTTTCATTGCCATTTGTGGACTAGGTGTTGGACACTATTTCTAGGCATTACTATTATAGCTTTCTGGATGGTTATAGTGGCTATAACCAAATTCATCATGCTTGAGGATTAGGCCAAAACAACATTCACAAGTTCCTAGGAGACATTTTCATGTCATAATATGCACTTTGGTATGTGCAATGTCCTTACAACTCTCCAATGCTTAGTCCTAAGCATTTTTTAGCAGTAGATTCATAGCAAGGTGCAAGTCTTCATGGATGACTTTTCCACCTATGATGCTACATTTGAATAAGCCCTGTACCACCTTGAGCAAGTGCTTAAAAGGTGCATGGAGATTAATCTTCAGCTTAATTAGCAAAAAATTCATTTGATGATCCAGGAGGGCATTGTATTTAGGCATAGAATTTCTCAAGCAAGGATTGAGGTAGACCTTGAAAAGATTTAGGTCATCCAAGGAATAACCCGTTAACCAAAAACTATTAAAGATGGTTACTCATTCCTTGGATACACTGGCTACTATCGATGATTCATAGATAATTTCTCTAAGATTGTCAAACCGTTGGTCAAACTTACAAAGAAAGATGCTTAGTTCATATTAACCAAGAAATGTGAAAAGACATTCTAGTAGTTTAAGGAGAGGCTTGTAGAAACTCCAATTCTATGAGCACTAGACTAGTTCTGACCATTTCAAATCATGACAAATGCATCAAACTATGCTTTTGAAAATATGCTTATGCAATTGGATGATAAAAAGCATCCATATTACATTTGTTACGCAAGCCAAAGCATTATGGGTGCATACCTCAATTACATCACAATAGAAAAAGATTTGATGGTAGTGGCATATGCCATAAAGAAATTCAAGCACTATGTGCTTGGGTATAAGATGTTTATGTACACAAACCACAATGCTATTTTCTTCTTCATGAACAAGCTGATAGTGAGCCCTCATGTCATATAGTGACTAGTGATCTTACAAGAGTTTGATCTTACAGTGGTAGATAGAAAGGGCTTTGAGAATGTGGTTGTTGCCCACTTGTCTCAGTTATGATGGAAAAACAAAGAAGAGGAAACCCTGCTTTCTAATCAATTTCCTAATGAACTCTTCTTTGTTGGTGCAATAAATGAACAAGTGTCCACTAAACTAACATGGTACAATGACACCCTCACTTATCTTCTCACTCAAGAGATGCCACAAGAGCTAGACCATCAAAAGAAACTACAATTTCTTCATCAAGCCAAATGCTTCATGGAAATCAATGGACACCTTTACAAGGTGTGTGCCAATGGCCTAGTTCATTGGCATATTCCTAATGCTAACCAACTGTGCATTCTCCAAGATGCTCACAAGGGTCCTTGTAGGGGCCACTATGCAAGAAGACACATGACCATTAAGAACCTGATGGTAGGGTATTACTAGCCAACAATCTTTAGAAACACTCACCAATTCATTCACTCTTGTAAATGGTGTCAACAAGATGGTGGGATAACCACTCGAATGGAGGGACCTCAACAATGGATCCAACCATTGGAATCCTTTAACATCTAGGGCATATACTTCATGGATCCCCTCACACCCATGTCAAATGGAAAGGTGTACATAATAGTTGCTATTGAATATTATACGAAATGGATAGAAGTAGCAAATATCACTGACTATATATCTTCCACTATTACTCAATTTGTACAACAAAATGTTGTAAATAGGTTTCGATTTCCACGTGAACTAATTTCTAACAATGGTATTCATTTTATAGGTGCTACTTTTCATAAGCTCATGCAACACTTTGGGGTTGAACATAAATTAACAACATCCTACCACCGCCAAGCCAACAATCAAGCAAAGGTTACCAATAGGGAGATCACAAAAATCTTAAACAAGGAAAATTAGTAAATATAGAAGAAACTTGAGAAAAAAAATCAATGATTTCCTCAAAACTCATCATTTTTCACAACTAAATGAAAACTCATCCTCGAGTGAACAAAAGAAGGAACAAGTTTCTTACAAAATTTTGGAAAGGTATGGGATTATTGACTAACTATTATCATACACAAACATAAACAAACACTAAGTGCACAAGTGAAGGGATTTACAATCATTACAAAATTTTGGTATTTAGGACAACAAAAATGACAAATAAAATTCCTCTAATGGCATGAAGATGAGGAAGAAGTTCAAATGGTCCCAGGTGGTGGATGTTCTTGAGGCTCCAAAGGACCTTCTTCTACTTCGAGTGCATGTGATGGTTGAGGAAGTTGTGATTATCTAGTGGTAGCTACAACATTTGGTGGAAGATGAAAGGTGTCCAACAATACCTTCATCTTCTTCTCCTTACTCCTAGGATCATTTTTTTGGTGACCGTTTGGGACGTGACCGCCAACGAGTGTCCTCAAACAGGATTTAGGTGCCTGTTGGTCTCGGGCAACACCAAGGCCCAGATACCTCCAAATAAACTCAGTAGTTAATGTGAGTATGTGTGTGTGCTATTGCGGCGTGCGGTTGTGTGAAATGTAACGATTAAGTTGTGTGTAAACTACAAATGACTTACTTTAAATAGATTTAGCCAACTTTGCCAAGTACTGTGAGTTGTTGAGAGTTTCCTATTTTGTTCAACTGCCTCGTCTACACGGTCCTTATAATACCTACTTGTAACAAATAAAATTTTGTTAAAACATTTGAGCACAACTCTACAAATCTACTCCTAATTTTCCCCAGAGAAAGAGATAGTTCCACAAGAAAACTAGAAATAGAGCAAGATTCAATGGAAATAAAACGAAAAGAAAAGAAAGAAAATTTGTGCAGACCTAAAATATTTAAACAAGGTAAAATGACATGAGTAAACACTTCGTAATAAAGCTTTTCCAAATTCAATATCTACGAATTGTTCAAACTTCCAAGGTTCAAATAAGCAATTTCTTCAAGACAATCCTACTATGCTACCAAAAATTGCTGCGTAAACTACCACGTACGAGACTCCATTTTGACTAGATAATAGATGTCAACGATTGCATTCAAACAGAACCTTTGAAAGATTTGACAATTTCTGATTGAAATACCATAGAAATTCACTTTAAAGATAAAAAGAAGCTATTTTGGTCCCATCAAAATACCAAAGATTTTCTGAATCCTCTTGACTACTGAATTGTTCAACGGCATGACTACAAGCATAGGCTCTCTTACAACAATCCCAATAGCAGTTCCTATACATTGCACAATAACAATTTACTACTAAAATGCTCTTAAGGATTTTAAACACAAGCGCTTCTATGGCAAAATTTTAATAGAAATTTTCAATCGTGCAACAAAAACAATAAGAGTAATCTAAAAATCCCAAAATTACTTGCCAAGGATGATACTATCTAAACCACTAGCTAAACAATTTAAACAAAACAAAAATAAAACATAACTCATAGGACTATGACAAAGAGGCTGAAATCTTTCCTTTAGCAAGCCATCTTACAAGCAATCATCTTTACAAATCTTCTTTACAAAATGCTCTTCTCAAGACCCAAAGTGTGTCTTCAAGTGAGAGCCTAAGTGCTAGCTAATAGCTTTCCAAAGTATGATCTCCAAGAATGTGATCCTCCAAAAAAAGTCCTTTTTCTTCCTTGACCCCTGAAGCCTTTTTATAGGGTTCCAAGGTAGGTAGGGAAGTTACATATTCAAAAATATCTTACCTAACTTCTCTCCCAAGTAACTTGCCCAGCAAGTTAGGGAGTATTAACTTAGGAAGTTAGGAAGTTAGGAGATAAATATTGCTTTTGAAAAATAAATCCAATAATTTCATATAATTGTTTACAATTATAGCTTTAATAGCCTTTCATTTTTTACTTGTTTTAAAATTTTAAAGAATGCTTATTGAAGTTCTTAGTGATTTTATAAACAAGGTGATAACATAATGTCTACCTTGGCATAAATGTTGCTGGTACCTTAATCCTAAATAATTCATGTGCGCTTTCACCTGTATGAAAATGGTTGTAAAATTTAAATTTGAAATATCAAGCCCGAATGTGAAGGTGCCAAGTCTGGAACTGCCAGCAACTAATTCAAATTATCTTGCCCTGCCAAAAATCGTTACCAACAACTACCATCACGGGAGAAGGCTCAGCCACCGTGTTAGGAAATGTCGCCCTGTGTCCCGTAAGATTCTGCAACCGTTCTAACCTTTGCCTCTCACAAGTTCTCTTTTGATTTTGATGATTATACAGAAATTTTGCAAGGTGTTTTATCCTTGAGCAGAGCAAATTCGTATCTGCCACTGCCGCTGTCGAAGCTGACGTTGTCGTGCTTCAAGGAGAAGCTTCCACTAGATCTGTGAAACCTGGAACTGCCATCGCCCTTGGTGTACGTGGACGAGGCATCTCTGGGTCGATCAAACCCTCGATCACACCTGGAGACCCTATCAATCCTGGATGAGATGAATACTTGCTCCTTTGCCCACTGGTTGTGCCTCACTCTGCCAGATCTACGCCTTCCTCAGCCAGATTTGGCCAAAGCCGAGGTCGTAGCCACCGTGCACACGACTGAGGCTTCTCTTCCGTCTATCGCTGACTTCTCATCCGTCACTGTGCATCCTCCTGCCATTGGCCATCTATCCTCCGCTCACGCGCAGTTCTCCCTTGCAGGTTCTGGAAGTATTCCTTGAGAATCTGGAGCCATTTCTGGCGATGCCGATGCCCAGGGTGATGCCCAAGCCCAAGCCGATGCCGACGTCTCTGATATTTTTGCTGTTTTATTCAGTTTTTTCTGCAACAAAAACCTTCTCATCCTTTGTTAATTAAATTTACCGAATGAAATTCAAAACCTGTTGGTAATCCATTCATGAGGTCTTCCGCACGCTTCCAACTCTTAAGTGGACCTTAATAATCCATTATCCAACATTAGCGGGGAGTATGCTTTTTACGGTAAATAATTTCATCCTTTGTTTGCTATTCCAATCTTCAATAAAGGCATTTTAATCTTGCTTTCCAAGAAGGCCTCAACATCAAAATTATTTACCAGTGGATGTTTCTTCAAAAATACCCATCAACTCACAATACTAAACTGCAAATTTACAACTAGGGATTGTGCTAATTTTAAATAAAATATTCCAACTGTTCCATGGAATGGCCAAATGTGCCAACATTTCTGCCCCCTCATTTCAAGACTAAAACATACTAAAAATTTCACTAAATTTTTACAGCTGAATAGAAATCTTTTTTGAGGAAAATTCCCATTTCACATAAGGTGTGATGGGACAAAAACCTCATTCCTAAGCAAAATCAAACTGTACACAACAAACTATACATTATCAAGTCCTTCATGGACTATTCTTGGGATGGAAACTGAATTGTGAGGGTTACCCTAGTGGGAATCCTCATCTCTCTAACTATTTTATAGGAAATCTCTGATGTGATGAAGGCAGTCTTGTTGCTCTCGGGCTTGGTAGAGCTCTCACCTTGATCTACATGAGCTTTCTCTTCAGCACTTTTCTCATTTTTCTTTTCGAATGAGCTCTTCTGTTCTTCTCCATTAGGTCCTTCTTTCCTCTTGGGAGACAAAAGCTTCTCCCCATCCCCATGATGACTCTTCATAGGTTGGTGGCTCTTCTCCTTTTTCTTCTTCTTTGGAACAATCTTGATATCGCCCCCAAACATTGGACTCTATATCCAAACCTCTAGTGAGAAAAGAAAATTCATCGGACAGCCAAGCCATAAAAGGACACTCCTTTGGAGCTCCACAAGATCTAGCCTTTAGATAAGCCTTCAATACATGCTCAGGGCAACATCCCATCACATATGGAATAAAAGGCTTTCTCATTGCTCTCTCAAACTCCATTAGCTCTTTCTAACCTTCACTACTGTACTGCCTGAAATCGTTGGTCCTCGACTGGAAGGAAAAACAGAGATCGTGGGATCGTAGGGTGAGCACAGATGACCATGCCTTCGCCTGAGGGTGAGCCGGAATGCATGAAGGCAGAGTACCTTGGGTGGTCCGCACGCGGATCAGACAAGGATTTCCCCAAACGTACACCGAAGTGTTATACGTTGGGTTATGTGTAAACGACGTAACGGGTGTGAACGAGAGTGTAAACGGCGTAACAAATGCGAACAGGACGTAAGCGTAAACGGGCGTAAACAAAACACATGCACAAAAATAATGTAAACTGTGAAAAATTTTATGAATGTAACAATTGTATTACAGGATGAGAATACAGTGCACCGGTCTAACGCAGTTGTGATGGGACACAAGGCAGACGAAAAGCCCCGGTGAATGCAAGGACGGCTGGGCTGGTTTACACTGTAGACGCGGCTTAGAGACTGTGCACGGCATACAGGCTTTTCTAGCGTAAGAGGGTTTTGAGCTCTGGTGCACAGCATAATTGCTCCTGGGTATCCTCTGGGATTTTGCTAACCAACCTCGATGAAGTGGAAAATCGGGGTTTTTATACCGGTTATTACGCTAGACTCAGGTTAGGATACACGTGGCGTGTTGACCAGGTGCGTACACTTTACAAAAGTACAATATATTACATCTGTTGGACGTATACGCCGCATCAGGCCAGCGTATACGATGGGCATATACGTTGAATGTGTAGGGCATGTGGACTTGGGTGGAGATGCTGGGCATATACGCTGATGGATGTGGGCGTATACGCTAACGGTTGCCGACTTGCTTCAATTCTTGCTCTTCGGTGTTGTATTCATTCTATCTTTGGAGATCTTGTCGTCGGGCATATGCATCTGTTGTACGTGCCGAGCGTGCATGTGAGACGTGTCTGTTGGACGTATACACTACGGATTTGAGCGTATACGCTGGTGTTGTGCACTTGGGCGTATACGCTGGAACTGCATACTTAGTCAAAAATTAAGCATTTGATCTCCGAAGTTGCCATGTTTGATGCCAAATGTAGCTGTGGTAGTCCGGAGTCCCGGGGACCTGCTTCGTGTCGAACAAGTACTAAGCTCCAAATTTTCTTTTATTTCATTGGCCCCTCTTTGTTGACGCTTGGAGGAATTGACCCGAGAAGCATCGACAAAGAAGTGCAAAACACCACAAGCAACTTGATGTAGACCTTGTCCTTTGCCACTTGACTAAACGTCATTGCACCGTGTTCAGTGGTACATGGGATCGGGAAAGTGGAATTTTATATCTGGGGGGTCATGGAGATTATGAGGATTGATAACGGATCCAGGGGATTATGCTGAGGAAAAGGGATGCTCTAGTGTGTGGCATGCCGATCCTTGTCAATGGTCATTATTTAGCAGACTTGGAGTTCAGACATGCGATGGGCGTCCTTTGGCAGAACAAGGCCCTTGGTTAGTGTTCAGGGGAACCTGTTGGCAAGACCAAAGCCAGGGGAGGATGTGTTACATTCTTTGGAGGAACAGGATCCGTGTTTAATGTTTAAGGGGGAACCTATTGACGGATAGCCAAAGCCATGCAACTGGATTCTTCTTGACTATTTGGACATGAGTACTTGGTTTTTAGATGACTGCCNTGGATAGCCAAAGCCATGCAACTGGATGCTTCTTGACTATTTGGACATGAGTACTTGGTTTTTAGATGACTGCCTTCCCGCCTGGGGCTTATATGGGAAGTTCCAAGGGTCTCGATTTTTTTTTTGGAAAGTTTTGCGTAGATCTTGTACTCATGCTCAGGTGCCAGGGTGTGTGTTGCAACTGTTGTAACACGTTGCAGTGTGCAACAACGTGCTCAAGAATTTTTGAATGTATTTGGTGTATTGGAGGTCGGGAAATGGATGGTGAGTATACCGGGAATGGGAATGTACTAGTGAACGGTTTGATGTAGTCTCGCCATGTGCACTGCGAACATTGTACCATCTTGCTGCTTGTGATGAGGTGCATTCTTGTGCGAAAGCCTCTGGGTGTCATCTTGCAAACATAACTCCAAGGGGACAAGAAAACCATGAGTGGATAAGCGAGCTCAAACTTACATGGCTGCAGACGGAATGAAGATATTGGAGGAGGTTCTGAGCACTATGTATGAATGGCGGTGATGTTGAGGAGTTTGTCAGACGGTGAGTGATGCAATAATTCTGATGAGTGAGTGTGGCTGTGAAGCGATAGCTGGAGATGAACGTATCAGTTTATAGTCTTAACGGACTATCATGGATTAGTTTTATGTTGTAACCTGTCGGACATTACCCGTTTAGCGTCGTGGTGGATGTTATGTTGCCAGTTTATAGTCTTAGCGGACCATGCCGAGGCAAGCTAGTTTAGAGTCTTAGCGGACTCTGATGGTTGTGACAGTGGCAGTTTACTATCATGCAGGACCGGTGCTGGTTTATCTTCATTGCGAACATTGTGGGGTATCATTTTTAAGTCATAATTCAGGACTGTTCTGTGGTATCAGTTTATAGTCGTGATCCTAAGACTCGCGCGTACCTGAGCTTGTACTCAAATGTAAAACGGTTTTAGGTACAAGTGATTGGTTGGGTTGGCAAGCTCATTTCCTTTGAATGCTCCTTTGTCAAATGCTTTGGTGACCAAGTATGGCCCTTCCCAATTGGCAAAGAATTTGTCCGAGTGTTCCTGAACGGCCTTAAGCACAAGGTCGCCTTCTTTGATAGGTCACTTGTTGATGTTATGCCGATGTCGTTGCCATTGTTATTTTTGGTACCATTCGATTTGGTCGAGTGAACGTATACATTCCTCCTCCACCGAGTCAAGATCAACGATGCATAGATCATTGTTTTGCCCGTCGTCGAGGAGTCCGGAGAGAGTGATCCTTAAAGATGGTAGGTGTAATTCCAAAGGTAAAACAACTTCTGAACCATAAACAAGACTATATGGTGTTTTACCTGTTGAAGTTCGATGCGTAGTACGGTATGCCCACAATGCGTATGTTAGCTGCTCGTGCCATTTTCTTTTGCTCTGAGTAAGCATTTTCTTAAGTATTGCAATAATCGTCTTGTTCATTGCTTCTGCTTATCCGTTGCTCTGAGGATAGTAAGGAGATGAAAACGAGTGTTTGATCCCCAGACTGTCACAAAAGGTTTGGGTTTCGGCACTACTAAATTGTGGGCCTTTATCAGTGATGATTGTCATGGGGATGCCGAAATGGGTTACAATGTTTTCGAGGATGAAATTGCATACATGTTTAGATGTCATTTTCCGAAGTGGAGTGGCTTCTACCCACTTCGTAAAATATTCAGTTGCAGTTATGATGAAACTATGCCCTACAGAAGATGAGGGTGTTATCGGGCCAATAAGGTCCAATCTCCATTTTTGGAAGGGCCATGTGATTTGTACTATGTGCAATTCATTTGGCGGAACATGTATTAGATTACTATGTTTTTGGCAAGTGCTACATATTTTAACTTTGGAGAGACAGTCATATTCCATGTGTGACCAATAGTAGCCTAAACGTCGTATTTTCGTTGTCATGGCTTTCGGCGCTATGTGTCCTCCGCATAGTCCCTTATGTACCTGATCGACAATGGTTTGGGCATCGATACTATTGACACATGTTAGCAATATGCCTTCGTATGATCGGCAACACAGTGTGTCCCCTACCAGGGTATACTGCTTAGAACGTTTCCGCACGGCGTCTTTCTGTGCATTTGTTAGATGCCGTGGTGTTTCACCACGTAGAAGGTATTCTTTTATGTCATCATACCATTCTATCACGTGTGTTGTACTAACAGATGCAATTGGTAACGTGTCAGGGGTATCAATGATTGGTTCAGCACAACTGGTTATGGAGCTTGGCAACGTGTGGAACATGTCTGGCGATATGTTTAATACTAATGTGGCTAACGCGTCTGCGATGGTGTTATCATTTCTAGGGACGTGTTGCACATCGATGGTTTTGAATCGCTTCATTAGGTGTTTTTCCAAGTCGCAGTATGGTTGTAAGTGTTGGGCTTTACACGTATAGACCTCTGTGACTTGGTTTAGGACTAGTTGTGAATCGCCTCTGACTACCAGCCGTGTGATGTCTAAAGCCAGTGCTACCACGAGGCATCTAAGGAGACCTTCAGACTCTTCTACGTTGTTCGTACAATGAAAGTTGAAACAATAGGCAAAGGGTCGAATCTCCCTAGAGGGATAGATGATGACAGCAGCTGCACTTCCTCCTCGAGAGGTGGATGCTCCATCGAAGTTTAGGATGGCATCACAGTCGTTGGGCACTGTGTCTATGGCACTTATATTTTCATCCAGGAATTCTGGCTCTATAGTCGCTTGGTCGTGTGTTGGTGATGCTGCCATTTGGTTTGCTATGGCTTGACCCTTGACTGATGGTTGCGCTACGTAGTATAGGTCAAATTCGGCTATCATGGCTTTCCACCGGGCTATTTGACTCTTTTCGTAAATGTTCCTTGTTATGGCTCTCAGTACATTGTCCTTGCAAATTATGTAAACCTGGTTACGGAAGAGGTAATGTCGCCATTTTCTTAAAGAAAAGACCAAAGCTAAACATGACTTCTCCACGTCATTGTACTTTTTCTCATGGGCAACTAATGCATGGCTCAAGTAATATATAGGGACTTCGGTTCCGTTATCTTGTTTTTGGCAAAGCACAGACGCGATCGACGATTCCGAAGTGGCAAGGTAGATGTAAAATGGTTTATCGTTTTGGGGTGGATATACCGTAGGCAGTCGGGCAAGTGCTGTTTTGATGTTCTCGAATGCTTCTTGGCATTATGGAGTCCATTCAAAATGGGCATTTTTGCGCAACAGGTGGTTCATAGGTTTTAGTTTGTTCGTGAGTCTTTCTATGAAGCGCCTGATGAACTGCAGTCTACCTTGTAGACCACGAAGTTCGATAAGGTTGCCTGGTGGTTTCAGGTTTGTTATGGTCTTAACCTTATCGGAGTCTACTCGTATCCCTGCTTCTGAGGCTATGAATCCAAGCATTTTGCCTGTCTTGATGCCGAAGACACATTTTTTGGATTAAGTCTTAGTTCATACCTTAAACAACGCTTTAAGACTAAGTCGAGGTCTTGTACATGTTGTTCTGATGTTTTTGACTTAACCACGATGTCATCCATGTAATCTTTGAGCGAGTGTAGTATGTAATCGCTAAAGATGAACGTCATCACTATTTGATACGTGGCTCCAGCGTTCTTGAGACCAAAGGGCATCATTGTGTAACAAAAGGTTCCCCATGGTGTCATAAAGGTTGTCTGAAGCTGATGCTCCGGGTTGATTCGTATTTGATTGTATCTTGAGAAGCCATCCATAAAAGATAATAATGCATGCCCCGCAGTCAAGTCAACAAGTTGATCGATGCTAGGTAGGGGAAAATCATCTTTTATGGTTGCTACATTTAGATCTCGGAAGTCAATACATAGGTGAATGCTTTCGTTCTTCTTCGGGACAATGACCATGTTGGACACCCACTCGGCGTAATCAATAGCCCGAATGAACCCAGCCTGATAAAGCTTGGTGATCTCATTGCGAACTGCCAATGCTACTTCAGGTCTAACTTTTCGTGCCTTTTGTTTTACTGGTCTCAATTTCAAGTCAAGGATAATGTTGTGTTGGACAATTCTAGGATCTAACCCGAGCATGTCCGTATAGGACCAAGCAAATGCTTTCATATTTTCCCTAAGCACATTTTCAATGTCTTTTGCTAA
>MNCI01002250.1:635367-648611 GCA_015680685.1 Gnetum montanum
ATTAAATGCTGGCTGTCCATTGAGCTTGCTCCTGCCAATAAACAGAGAGTGGAATAAGAAAGAGGGAGATTGTTCTATGCCTTTTGATAATTTTAAACTATGTGTACACGCATTATGGTGGATTTTCGTCACACCAGGACGTATGGCAGTTTAAGGCCATACCGGGCCACAAGTGGATTAGGAGATGGCAGTTTAAGGCCATACCGGGCCATAAGGGTGGTTTACACTAGAATGTTCAGTGTAAACGTGTAAAATGGGGTCCACGGAGGAACCAGGAAGTAATAATCTCCATTTTTAAAAAATTTTATTATTTTTAATTTTTAATTTGGGTGAATTTTGGGCGAAAAATAAGGAAAAAAGGAAAAAAAAGGCAAAAAAGGAGCAACATCGGCGTCAGCGTCAACATCAGCGTCAGCGGAGCGCTATATAAAGGGGGGCGTCCATTTGTTTCTTACTTTGAAAGCGACAGAGCATAAGTGACAACTAACCTATTAAAGCATAAGCATAAACTACAGTGCCTTAGCATAAGCGTAAATTTCCTATGAGCGTAGACGTCAAAGACTAACCCTAGTGTAGACGCGGAGTGCATAATTTCAGGCGCCAGCGTAGACAGTTCTCTTCAGCGTAAACTTGTATCGTCAGCGTAAACAAGCCGAGATGGGCAAGGGCAAAGAAGTGGAGGGCCAGGGGAGGAAGGGTCCCAACTTGACCTTCGCGGAGGAGACCGAAGCCATGCTGCAGGGCCTGTCCAGGCCGAGGATCCCATCCTGGCCTCTCACATCCCATAGGTAGGCCCTGATCTCTGCTTCTGTTGTGATTTCTTTTGCTTCTTCTTTTGTAGCGTAGATAGTCTCGGCGTATACGCCAAGCGTAGAGGGGTTTCGGTGTATGGGGTTTCCGGCGTATACGTCGATCGTCACTTTATAGCGTAACGCGTAGACTGTTAGGGCGTAGTCAATTTTATCGGCACAAGCATTTTTCCTGCATTATAATGTTAGCGTAAGCCATGGCGTCAATGCACGAAATCTTCTCAGCGTGATTTGTTTGTCATCAGCGTAAATTCTATTTATTGTGACAGCGTATACACTGAGGGTTTGTTCAGTGTATACGCTGTACGTTTGCGGTTGTTTTCCGGCGTAAACTTATTTTCTATCTTTCTGGCATAAACGTGTTTTGTTTAGTGTCAGCGTAGACTGTTTACGTTGAACGCAAACTTGGGCGTGTACGCTGAGGGTTTTCTTCAGCGTATACACTGAGCGTAAAAGGTTTGGGCAACAGCGTAAAACAGTTTATTGTCGACGTATACGCTGAGTCTAGGCAGCGTTTTATGCTAAGTGTACAACGTATATGCTAAGGTCGGGTAGCGTATTACGCTAAGTGTAAACAGTTTCGCCGACATATAGCCTGGTTTACGCGGCGTATACGCTGAGTGTAAATAGTTAGTTTAATTTTGAGGCTTCGGTCCATGATGTAAAACTGTCACTTTTCGAGTTGTTTTCAAGCATGGCTAATTTGTCGTTGTTTGCAAGGATAGTAAGCACTTCCTCATCGTCATTGAGCTTGTCGGGGTGTTGTCATGGGTGGGCCCCGTTGAGGCCGAGGAGCTTCCCCCATATCTAATCATGAATGACAATGGGGTTTGGTTCAGGGAAGGTGCATGTGGATTCCTAGCCTTCCTGTTAGATAATTTTGAGGTGGCCATCTGGTCAAATTTCAGCGAAGTGATCGCACAGAGTGTGCTTGATGCAATGCTGCCGGGAGCTGCAGAGGGTGTCATGGTCTTCATAGAAGACATTGACGAGGGACCTCTTGTTAACGAGGATGGTACTACCCGTGGGCCTAGGTCAACACGCCCATTAACGCGCATGTGGGCACTATTGCCGCGGGGGTTGGATTACCTCAACAATACGTTGTTCATAGCTGCCCATACACATGCATTATTCCAGAATCCCCCCGGCACGGTGTACCAAGTGGCAAGGTAGGAATATAAGTTTATCGTTCTCCTTTCGCTTTTTAGTGTTTGTTACTTATTTTGACGCTTATTTGTTTACAGGCCGAAGACCAACCTGGACGGGACACTGATTGAGGATGAAGGATTAGCCCTTGCTCACACTGCTCTGGAGGCATTCATGACGGGCCCCACCCTTCATGGAGCCGTACTGAGTCAAACAAAGGGTTCGATGGTCCATTTTCATAATCAGTTTTCCAGAGCATTCATGATGTGCAAAGCTCATGGGTGGCTTCATGAAGACTGGACGGATAACAGGCCTGTCTTCCCTCGTGACTTTGGCAGCACATCTAGATCCGCCACTAACGGTATGTGATAACATTTCCTTGATATGTTATTGGGTTTGTCCAACTGTTTAGAGTTACACTGATATGACCATTTTAAATTGCTTTTACAGTTGATGTACCTTCTGGTGGGGATCCGGTGACAACCAGGCGAACCGAGACTACTTTGTCGATGAAGTTCGGGGAGGTGGCTAAGGCGTAAAAGTGGTTGCGTAGGCAAGCTCCACCGTCCATCACTCATTGCCTGGATGATGCCGGCCCCATGGAGCTTTTTATGATGCCGAGTCCTAACGTATCCATCGGGGAGATGATTGGGATCGTGGACTCTTTTAATGAGTCTGTCTCACACTATAGCACTTGGATTAAGGGTGTCAAGGTAGTTTTTCGCCTATCGCCTGAGTTCTTTTCAAACTTATTTGGCGTACCAGCGGATGGCTTAAATGTAGTATTAGACAGAACTCATAAGGAGCTCCAGACGATTTGTGAGTTGGAAGATTGGCTAGGCATGGCCAAGGGTACCAAGGGATTCTCGATGCAGGGGAAAGCAAAAGTTGTGGCAGTGAACGAATTATATCCCCTGTTCAGGGCACGGGTGTTCCCTAAAAACCTTTCCCAGGTGAGATGTCTTGGGGTTGAGGCTGTTCGTGTCATGTGAACTGTCTTGGAAACAGGCATGTGGTATAACTGGGCCCAATTTTTGTTGTCAGGCATGCACAAGGAGATAGTGCGGTTGCGTTCGAATATCGAAGCACAGTTCCATTTCACCTTTGCATTCTTCGCTGGTTACCTACGCTGTTTTGTTGAGTTCCTAGTAGTTCGTGGAGACAAGTTTGTTTTGCGGGATCGAGGTCAATTATCTCGCCCGTGGGTGAATCATTTGTTTGAGACAGCTAAATCCCAAGATGCACCTGAAGGCATTGATGAATCTACTTCCATTATGATGGGGGGATCATCTGGTGCTTCAATCCACACACGTGATAGTTTGGGATTGGAGCCAGAAGACGTACCCCTTACTGCTAGAAGGGCGGAGCGGGTTATCAAGGAGACCATTGGTCAAGCCAAGTCAAAGCTAAAGAGACCTGAACGCACGACTGAGGAAGTCACCGATGTGAATCGGCCACGCGTGAAGCGCATACGCTTCAAGATGCCTGGTAAGCGATGCTCACCTGCTTATTGTTTTATCGTTTTCGCTTCATTTATAACTTTTACTTCAATCGCTTACATGTCGTTGCTATTTTTGGCTTGATTTTTAAAAAGTGAGGAAGTAGGCTTTAGAGACCATCACCGAGGAGGAGGAGACCAACACGGGGAAGAACAACGAGGGGGAAAGCACAGAGAAGGATAACAAGGAGGAAAGCACGGAGAAGAATCAGAGTGGAGGAACGGAGGAGTTAAAGGAGAATACCATGGAAACAGAGCTGTTGGATGATCAGGATGGTGTCAACCAGATGTTCAACAGCTTCCTCAAGGGAGATCTGGATTTGGGCGACCGCCCAGAGGGTGACAAGGATCATGGTATGTTCTCTTTTTATTTTGTCTTGCCCTGTTAGCTGTCATTTCTACTACGTTTTATGTACATATTTTCATTTTTTTAGATGAAGGGAGCGAGACCAAAATGGTACGTTTAGATGTACCCATGAAGATGGTTCCTCCTAAGAGGACCGCTAAGGTTAGTTCCCGTACCCATGAGCCACTTTCTTGGTCGGAGATGCCAAGTAAAATGGATTTTGTGGCTGGACTTGCGGAGGAAGTTATTGAACGGATCCAGGAGGCACACCCAGATATAGGTATAAATGATTTAGAGGTTTGGAATTTCATATCTTGTTTATATTTTTTTAATATTTTTATATATTTTTTTGTTTTTTCACGTGGGTAGGTGCTCAATTGAGATGGAATCCCTCTGAGAACATTAGCATAGAAAGTTTAACCACGCTTTCCCCAAAAGTGGAACAGGTGCCAAGGCCTATTTACGAGGGAGTTGCAGAAGGCTTTGTGCACAACGCTAAGTCGTTATGGACCGGTAGGCGTTCTATTGAGCAGTTGTGGCTGCAGATACAGGAAAAAGAAAAGGTCGTCTCTGAGTTATCAGTGGAACGTGACGATCTGAAGGCTCGGTACGAGTTCGCCGCTGCCAGACTAAGCGGAGATCGCTCTTGGCGAACGTCCGAGGTCACGTACACCAGGTATTGGGACCTACTGAATCGCCATGCATTGCTAACTCGGAGAATGGCAGAACGCAGAGCCCAAATTGATCTCCTAAATCTTAAATGTCAAGATTGAAAAGCTTTCACTTCCAAGGTTCATAAGTGGGGTCAGGACGAGCAAAAACACAAACATCACTACAAAAAGTCGTTAAAAGAGGTGTCTGTTGAAAAGTGCCAACTAGAGATGTTTGTGGAAGGTTTAGGTTTGCGTTCTGCTTTCGATACTTTTGCTCAGAATACGACTGTGGAGATGGAGTTGCCTACAAGGGTGATCACCACTGCTTCTGGGGAAACATCGGTGGGTGAGTTCCCTCTAAAACGTCCTACTTGGTCGGCTGTCGATAAAGGCAAGGCTTTGGCAGACGTCAACTTAGGCCTTGATGGGACAGATTGGGCGAGCGTTTTAGAGGAGGAAATCCTTCGTCGACTGGAATTAGGCTTAGGGGGATCTCCTATGGTAAGCGTTTTTGTTCTTATGAAGTTAATTCTTTGACTAATGTTTAACAGGTTGACATTCGTTTATTCTTACGTTGGTTGTTTCTTTTTTTTTGGCATTTTCAGGATGAAGGTGGTGATGATGCTCAAGAAGCTGGCCCCAGCGGAGCAGGGGCCCCTGATGTTGGTGGATCGAAAGGGGATGACCCTCCCGTCCCAGATGCTTAGTGTTTTAGCTTCATTTTATTGTTGTTTGACCCAAACTTATACAGGATTTGTAACTTGAAAATTTTGAGATGGATGAGCCAGTTGACACTTGTAATTGTACAACGTTGTATGTAAGAAACTTTTTGTTGCTTTTGAATTTAATTGTAGACACGACACGACAATGTAAAATGTTTTGGCTTGTCTTTGAGTCTGATTGCACCCACGACACGATAATGTAAAATGTTTTTGGGTTTACTTTTCTGCTTAAAGCGTAATGTACCGAAGTAATCTTAAATGATACGTGAAAAGGAAAACAAAGTATGCACTAGTTTAAAGCCATTTCGGGCTAGGTTTGCACTAGTTTAAGGCCATTCCGGGCCCCTATGCGTAGTTTAAGGTCATTTCGTGCTCCGTTGTGAACAAGTAATATTTTGGATAAAGCAGGTAAGTTTCTTGGTTGATCGATCATCTCTGATCGTGGCTAGTTTTATGTCGTTGCGGACATGGTAGTTTAACGTCGTTCCGGACTTGGAGTGTGATTTTTTAATATATATATATTTTGCTCATTTTTGGATGTTGTAGTTTAACGTCATTTCGGACTTCATGTAGTTTAACGTCATTTCGGACGAAGTGCGATGATCTTATTTTAACTATTTTTTGATTCTTTTTATTTTTATGTCCTGCGATGTATTAACTAGTATGATTTTGTGTTCAGCATCCCCTTCGCTGATCACGTTGAATGGTAATTCAGCCCAAGGGACGTCTGATGGAATGGCTTCTATGTCAGTATTTTCGGGTATTTCAGTGTTTGTCATGGTTTCTCTATTTGTTTCTACATGAGGAGGTGTGTGTACAGTGTGAGGCGTAGGTGTTTCTGTTTTAGGAGGCTTTTGTTCCCTGTTCAAAGGCTTACTACCTACTAGTGGTTGCGGATTCTTGTCATTTCGGCTAGGCTTTTTGAGCTCAACCTCTGAGCCTTGGTCCATGTCCATGTGTGACGAAATGATAGGAGTAGCCGCTTCCCCGTGTATGATGATTTCTCCGCCCTCATAAGGCAGATGAATTTCTTGGTGTATAGGGGAGGAAACAGCTTTGAGTTGGGCCAACCAAGGTCTCCCTAATATTAGGTTGAATTCTGGCATTTCATCAACCACTAGGAAGTCGGCAGATATAGGGAACTGGTCCCCCGCTATGAAATCTAAGGTTATTGTGCCCTTAACCATCACACGTGACCCGCTGAATGACTTTAAACATGTAGTCGGGGTTTGTTTAATTAACTCAGTAAGCCCTAATTGTTTGATGATGGGGTATGGTACAACATTTGTTGCGGCTCCATCGTCTACGTGGACCCTATGTATTTTGAATCGATTTATACATATCGTTATGAACATGGGGGCTGTTGTTATCTACCCTATTTTCTTATCCACTTTGATCGCATTGTCATGGAAGCTTAATGGTTTAGGAGTTGTCCCGTGAGGCGAGTACATCACCGCATGAATGGAAGGTTCATTTGGGGGCAGGTCTTCGCTTACCGGGATTGATGTTAACATATGTACCAAGGCTTCCCGATGTGTTTGGGATGTTAGCATCAAATTGTACAAGCTTAGTGAAGTGTTCTTTTGTTTCAGTGCTTGGGTGACTTGCGTCAAGGCGGTGGCGAAATCTCTACTGTTGGGGGTGTTTTTATCAGCGATGACTGGATCCATCGGGCCCAATAGTTTTATTTCACGTGTTGTCGATTTGTCATCCTTGTTCGGGATTGTCGTTTTAGGCGGTTCATGTTTTTCAGATGATTCACCTTCGTTGCCCGTATTCGGTTGGTTGTTAGATGACGAAATGGGTACAGAGTTAAGCGGAGTGGGCTTAGGTGGCCCCACAACTAGCCGTTGGCGTTCCTTCTCCACACATTCACACGTAAGCCTATCTGCTAGGCGTTCTCGTGCGTGGCGTGGAGGTGGAACTGGTTTTGGCACCTCGGGCTACCTTGGGACTTTTACCACATATGGAGCTGGGCGGAGTTGCGGTTGTACCATCGGCTGTGATTAGTTAGAAGGCTGGCCAGAGACCCTAATGACATAGGGGCTGGGTTTGCCTTAAGCTCATGAGGTGGAGGTTTGGTAATCATTAGGAGTTTTGAGTATCCTAACGACATACGGGGTTAGTTTTGGTGGAGGTTGGACCTCCGTTGTTGCGACTGCGAGTGGTACTCGGACTACGAAAGGGGTAGGCCAAGTATGAGGGGTTGGTGCATTTGAGGGAATGGCGGGAGGGACGCGCACTACGTGTGGTTTTTTACGTGTCATGATGTTGGATGTGGATACGGCCGAGGGTACTCGAACGGCATATGGTTGCTGTGGGGCACGTGGTGGTTGAGGCGCAGGCGTGGACGCAGCGGGAGGAATCTGAACTACGAATGGCCTTGTAGGTGTTTCCTGCTTATGCTCAGGGTGGACGGTGTTGATGTTGAGTATCTCGGAATCATCATCGAAGCAGATTGTGTTAATGACGTACGACACCTCTTTGGTGTTCAAGGGATCTTTATACACCCCCATGGCTTGATTCTGCGGTTGGATCGGGTTGGCCGCGTCAAAAGTGATTTGGCCTTCATCGATCATTCGCTGAATATCCTGCTTCAAGGTGAAATAGTAATCCATACCGTGCCCGTTGCATTGATGGTAATCGCAGAAGCGATCCATTCTAAAACCTTTGGGCACAGGAGGCTCATCCGGTGTTGTTAGGCTTGGGTTCTGTATGAGTTGACAGAACCGGTCGTGTCTCTGGATGGCCGCAGGGGATAACTGCTTATGTTTCATTAGCCCATCTTTCAGAAGTTGATCGAAGAACTGGGATGGCTTCATTGGCAGAGGCGTATATTGAGAAGGTTCTTTCCTCTCAAAATTTCATGTACGGTTTGTTGGAATCTGTTGCGATGATGATTCTTGCACGCTTGTGGGTACGGTTTGTTGGGTTCTGTTACGATGATGATTCTTGCGCGCTTGTGGGAGTTGGTTTATTGTAGTTAGTAGGGGTTACGGGCAGTTTGTTTTGTTGTTGTGCCCCTGCTATCACCGCTATAGTTGCCTTAGCCTTTTCTTTATCTTTTTTGGTATGTTGGTTTTTAAAGGCTAGGTATGCAGGGTCATGGTTGTTTTGAGCCACTTCTTCAATGTTTTTAATTTGTTCAAATGCTTGGTTTAGATTACGCGCGTTAAGGTAGTATAGCTTGGATTTGAAGAAATCGTTAATGGCACCTTTCAGAATAGTAAGCAGGTAGGTTTGGGAGATTGGCTCATGCAACTCATTAAGGGCAGCGCTCCACCTCTAAATAAATTTCTGTACAGGTTCAAGCGGTGCTTGCTTGACCTGTATGAGGCTGTCCAGGGTGGCCTTAGGTTTCAAGTTGTACTTGAACCGAGTCACGAACTGGTGTAACAATTCCTCCAAGAAGGAGATGGAATTCCTCGGTAGGGCCCGGTACCAGTCAAGTGCTCTCCCTGCGAGGGACATGGGGAACACCCGGAGAATGGCATAGGGCCATGCTTAGAGTAGCGCGCATTCTAGCCTAAATGTTATGAGATGTGCATTGGGGTCCGTCTCCTCGTTATACTTGCTAAGTGTTGGTAAGAAGACGTCTTTGGGCAAGGTTAAGGGTGGGATAGAAGAGCTGATGGCGTCATCTTGGTAGAAGTCCACCACCTTCAATTCCCCATCGGCGGCTGTTTTGAGGCGTTTCACCTCGTCAGTTAATTCCTACATCAGTTTTTTGGCGTTTGCCCAATCTTGGGCACTTGGTAACATGGCAGCTTGAGGTTGTGGTATATTGTATGGGTTAGACTGTTGGACGGTGGGTTGAAAGGCGGAAAGTTGTGTGGTCGGTGGTTGTGCTTATGGAAAGTTTACAGCGGGTGGCACTAAGGACGGCACGTTATAGGGGAAAGGCTGTTGTTGCTATGGTAGCAGCTGTACCGGGGGAGCGTGTGTTGGTGGCACCGTGTGGGGTGGCACATGGTGGTAGGAGGTTTGGTGTGACGACACACCCATCGTTGGCCATTGCCCGGCCACATTGTACGAAGGGGCTCCTTGTTGGGTTACGGCGGTCGAGGGGGCTGCATGCATTTGAATGTGTGGAATGTAGTGAGCAGATGTGGACGCCGGTATCACGTGTGGCATCCCTATCACTCAGGGTGGGAGCGTTACTCCCACGCTATCGTGAGGGGGCGGTACTTGTGAAGATGGGCCAGCTGTTGCATCGGGGATGATNAGGGGCGGTACTTGTGAAGATGGGCCAGCTGTTGCATCGGGGATGATTATGAGGGGGAGTGTGTTAGGTTGAGGGTCGTTCGGGGGAGGAACATGCACTAGCACTAATATTTTCGGCAGCGGTACTTGGGCGTGGGTGAACCTAAGGGGTTGGAGGGGCATGATCTCCCCTGTATCTGGATGAAAAATGGGGTTGATATGGTTTTACGGACTGAGGGTGTGATAGGAGTCCTCGTGCTCTGATTGGGCAGCGAATTCGTCCTCTTCTTCTAGTTTGGGTTCTAGCGCATGCTGATCCAACGTGCGGCTCCTTTGCAGGAGGAGATGTGTGACGAGCTCCGAGTACTGCTCTGGAACCAGGATTACATCATATGGGGAAGGAGTGAACTCGTGTCCTCCCTTGTAAGAGAGTTCGAACTGCCTCTTTACTTCCATTTCGGCTCGGTCAATAGCCAGGCCAGCTTGTATCTTAATACATATGAAATTATAATGATCCTGGGTGATAATGTTGGAGGCTGGATCTCTTCCCTGCAACCTTAGGGACCGGTGGGGCCCCGCTGTGGGTTATACCCTCGGGTGTTGCGCGACAGGCTGTTGGACAGCCATGGTGTCCACGACATCGGCTACTTGAGCGGTTGTAGCGGTGGTGTTTATGGGGTTCATGATGATATATTGTGGATATGAAACTATTTGGAGATGTGAAATTAATGTACTGCGCAGCATACAGCATATACGCTTCAGCTGACAGCGTATGACAGCGTATATGTGCGTAGCGTAGATGGTCAGCGTAGATGAGTCTACGGCGTAAGTGGTTCAGCGTATACGCTGGATAGCGTATACAGCGTAAGAACACAATGTAAAAGGGTGAGTGTAAAAATAGGATAAAGGGGACAGCATAAAAGCAGGCTATAGCGTAAGATAGGGCTCAGTGTAAAGACATAGACACAGCGTAAAACAATGTAGCGTCAAAACAAGCCAGCGTGTGGTTTTCTGAGTAAGTTTTTAGGAGGGAGAGCGTAAATACTGAACAGCGTAGATGCTGGATAGTTCGCAGGCTGAGTTTTCAGAGTAGGCTGCGTAGACGCTAGGGTTTGTGGAAAGTCCACGTGAAGTTGGCAGCGTATACGCTGAAAGACTGGCAGAGAGTTTAAAACAGGGTAGCGTAGACGCTGATCAGCGTAAACGCTGGGAAGTTTGCAGGTTAGGTTTTTAGGAGGCCCTTCTTCTAGCGCCAATTTCTGTACCGCTTGAAATGGTCGGTCCCCAGCTGGAAGGAAAAACAGAGACCATGGGATCGCAAGGAGAGCACATATGACCCTGCCTTTGCCTGAGGACGAGCTGGAATGCACGAAGGCAAAGTACCTTGGGTGGTCCGCACGCGGATCAGACAAGGATTTCCCCGAACGTACACTAAAGTGTTATACGCTGGGTTATGTGTAAACAACGTAACGGGTGTGAACGAGAGCATAAACGGCGTAATAAATGCAAACAGGACGTAAGTGTAAACGGGCGTAAAAAAAACACATGCACAAAAATAATGTAAACTGTGAACAATTTTATGAATGTAACAATTGTATTACAGGATGAGAATACAGTGCACCGGTCTAACGCAGTTGTGAAGGGACACAAGGCAGACGAAAAGCCCCGGTGAATGCAGGGACGGCTGGGCTGATTTACGCTGTAGACGCGGCGTAGAGACTGTACATGGCGTACAGGCTTTTCCAGCGTAAGAGGGTTTTAAGCTCTGGTGTGCAGCGTAATTGCTCCTGGGTATCCTCTGGGATTTTGCCAACCGACCTCGATGACGTGGAAAATCGGGGTTTTTATACCGGTTGTTACGCTAGACTCGGGTTAGGAGACACATGGCACGTTGACCGGGTGCGTACACTTTACAAAAATACAATATATTACATCTGTTGGGCGTATACACCACATCAGGCCAGCCTATACGGTGGGCGTATACGCTGAATGTGCAAGGCATGTGGACTTGGGTGGAGATGCTGTGGACGCTAGGCGTATACGCTGATGGATGCGGGCGTATACACTAGGCATATACACTGACGGTTGCCAACTTGCTTCAATTCTTGCTCTTCGGTGTTGTCTTCATTCTGTCTTTGGAGATCTTGTCGTCGGGCATATGCATCTGTTGTACGTGCCGAGCGTGCATGTGAGACGTGTTTGCTGGATGTATACGCTGCGGATTTGAGCATATACGCTGGTGTTGTGCACTTGGGCATATACGCTGAGCGTATATGCTAGAACTGCATACTTAGTCAAAAATTAAGCATTTGATCTCCGAAGTTGTCATGTTTGACGCCAAATGTAGCTGTGGTCATCCGAAGTCCCGAGGACCTGCTTGGTATCGGACAAGTACTAAGCTCCAAATTTTGTGGTGTTTCAACTACTAAACTTGAATTGAAAGATGATGAAATCTTAAGCAATCTAACCCTCTTTTTATAGGTGATAAAAATTTGAACTCCCACCTAAGTGTCTTCAACCAAGCTTCCTTCTTTTTAGGCATTCAAACCATTTGTCACAATCCTCACTAAGTGGTGGATGAGTCATCTTTTCCACTTGTCAAACTTGTAGAATTCCACTTGTTTCACTTGTAGGCTTCCACTTGCCTCACTTGAGGAAAGATAATGTTCCAAATATAAATAAAGCATAATTAAATATAATAATGGGCACCATACTCCTAGTAATATTTACATAATGCTATATACATATATTATTTTGTGTAATGACATCTTCAAGCTATATGCAATTGTCCCAAATAATGTTTTATATGCAAAACATTATATGGAAATTGCAATTCCATGCCATTCAAGGTTGATAATTTGTAAGTATCCTCTGATAATCGCTTTGTAATTTGAAAGGGACCAATCCATGTCAAGATAAACTTATTTGGTTTCTTCATATTCCATAATAGTACAAGGTCCCCTATCTTAAAAGTTCTTTTCAAAGCCTTTCTAACAAACCATCTTTTAACTTGAGAGGTATTCTGTAACAAATTATCCCTCGCTTTATCTACCTCATCTTATCTTTTAATGAGCAAAGTCATGAAACTCCTATCTTTATTAGTTTTTTCACTATATCTTTGTACAAATTCAGAAGCTGAACTTATAATCTTGTTTGTAATTCTTGCTGGCAAACCATAAACTAAGTTATATGGTGATGTCCCGATAGCTTTCTTAAATCTGATTAGATCTAACCATAATGCAGATTGTTGATAATCGATCCAATTTCCTGGATTCTCATCCATCGATTTCTTGATATAAGTGATAAGCTTTTAATTGGTGGATTCTGCTAGGCCATTTCCTTGAGGATAATAATTTGATGAGGAAAATAAGAAAATGGATTTTTCATATGCCCATCAGATAAACTCTTCAGATTTGAAGGCGGGTCCATTGTCTGACACTAACACTTTGGGTAGACCAAATCTACTTAGAATTTGATCTTCTAGAAACTTAATCACATCTAATGCCGAACTTCCTCTTAGAGCCTTTTCTTCAGACCATTTAGTGAAATAATCAGTAGCTGTGAGAATAAACTTGTGTCCAGCTCTTGAAGGAGTAATTGTACCAATAAAATCCAAACCCCATTGCTGAAATGGTCTATCTGCAACTACTGGCTTTAAAGGGGCTCTAGCCCTTTTAATCTTGGCCCATGAATTTGACATTTATAGCATTTTTTAATCTTTAAACTAATGTCTTGATACATGGAAGGCCAGTAATATCCATATCGAAGTATATGTTGCATAGTCGATTTAGGGGATTCATAAAATAGATTCAAATGATCATGAAATTGTTCCAAGATGAAACTAATTTGATCATTATGAACACATTC
>MNCI01002250.1:682521-703598 GCA_015680685.1 Gnetum montanum
TAGAATTTTTCCTGTGTCTGCCCGCAGTGTGGTGAATGTAATTGTACGGTGTCTTTATTCGAGTGTGTCGTACTTGGACATGCACATGACTAGCAATAAAGATCGAGATTACTTCATCATTATAGCATTCACTTAGTTTATTTATTTGTTTATTTATTTAATGTTATTTATTTCTTTCATAGCGCGGTATGAGTACGACTTGACTACGAGCATCTACGGGTGTGTACGGCTAGTTAAGAAATTGGTTGCTCATCGCGATTAGTCTCTCATCCTGAAACTCCTAGAAGCGGAACGAGTACGACTTGATTACGAGCATTTAAGTGTGACTACTTGGTAGCCCAGTGGTGTAGCTAGGGGGATCTACGCTTGGTAAACCAGTGGCGTATTTGGGGTCTGCACTTGGTAATCCCAGTGGCGTACCTAGGATCTATGCTTGGTAGTCCCAGTGGCAGTCGTGCACGAAGTCCAAGATGTGTACAGTTGATCAAGGAATCAGTTACTCATCGCACTTAGGCTAAATTAGATTTTCTTACCCTTTTCCTCCTAGCTTAGCTTAGTTAATATTATTTTCCACTGCCTTCAAGAGTAGCGTTAGAATTAGAACACATCATATACCTCATCTAGACTAAACCATACGTGACATATGCAAAACTAGTCTAGGTGGGAAGATAGCGAACTACAACCTAAGGCTAACTATCTAAGTGCCACAACTAGTCCATCTAAGGAGTTCGACCGGATCGCGCGTGCAATGCTCGTTTTGTATGGTTGAGTGTAGGGGTACCTCGCCACTCATCAGTAGTCAACCTTTACAACTTCTAATTTAGAATTTTCCACTTGGAGTTTCTGTAAGACATCTTTATGATTTGCAAACTCTTTTTTATACAAGGCATATGTGACTGCTACTTGCTATTCTAGTTCATTTCTAGGCCTACCTGTTGTTAACATGGCCAAGTTAGCATAACGAAGGTTAGTGTGAAGTCCGAAAACATTGGTGGCTGGAACATCGAGAGGTCTACCAACATATAGCCTAACCCCGAATTCGTGCGAGGGTTGTGCTGGAGAAAAATAGAAATGGGGTGCCATGAATAGTCTTGTTGATCACATAGGGACTTACATGGTGTTAAAATGATTGTATGTGAGGAGAGTTTATACTACATTACGCACGAGCATTGGGTTTGGAAAAGCTAGAGTGTAGTAAGGTGTCCTAGCCTGAGAACTATGACGTGAACATGCAAATATGTATAAAAAGTGAGAAAATACAAGCATTACACTAAATGCCAAAGAGAAATGCTTGAGAAATGCAATAGAATTTGAGAACAATAGTGCACTGCCCCAAAAGAGGGAGCATAACTAATTCACAAAGGTATACACAGTGTACAATAGGCACAGTGGTAGCGTAGTCATAGCCTCGATGGTGTCAAGCTATGAAGTCTAGTGCTCACTGTGTTAGACTATGCCTACTAGGTTCATAGCCACAGTGTACTATGTGATGTTCTATGGGGCTACAATGTACCATGCGATATAGCTGTGCCTCTTTGCCGATGTGGTGTGCTTTGGGTCTCATTTACCCATAGAACCAAGTGCCAAGATGTAAAGTGCCAAATGTCAAAATAGAAGTGCTAACTGCCTTACTAGTCAAGAAAGGAAGCCTCCTCCTTCCCTCTCTTCCTCTTTTTCTCTCCTTTTCCTCTTTTTGCCCCCCTCTTTGAAACATTAGGATGCATGGGTACTTATAGGGCTAGGGTGGGACCACTGGATGCTGATTGTTGGGCTTGTCTCATGTTACACGCTGGACATGGGATGCTGTCTGCTACGCTTGTCCCGTGTTACACATGAAACATGGGACAGTAGCTACTATGCTTGTCTTGTGTTACACACAGGACACAGGACTTTGACTATTGTGCTTATCTCGTGTTACACACAAGACATGGAACACTGTCTACTATGCTTATCCCATGTTACATGTAGGACACAGGACATTGGCTGCTATGCTCATCTTGTGTTACGTGCAAGACCCGAGACACTGTTTGCTACACTTATCCTATGTTACATGTGGGACATGGTACGCTGGCTACTATGCTCGTCTTGTGTTACGTGTGGGACATAGGACGCTATCTGCTACACTTATCCTGTGTTACACATGGGACATGAGATGCTGTCTGCTACGCTTATCCCATGTTACGTGTAGGACACAAGATGCTAGCTACTACGCTTGTCCTGTGTTACACGCAGGACATAGGACACTATATACTACACTCATCCCATGTTATGCACAGAACATAGGATGCTATCTACTACGCTTGTCCCATGTTACACGCAAGACATGGGACGTTGTCTGCTATGCTTGTCCCATGTTACTCGCAGGACATGGGACACTGGCTGTGTGTCTTACACTGCACTACGCTGCACAACTTGACATGTATGCTACACTATGCTATGCTGCATAGCTTGATAGCTGCTACACTACATAACTTGACAGGTGATACGTTGCACTATGTTACGCAGTATGACATGGTGCTACGCTGCACAATGTGATAGGGTGCTACACTATGCTACGCTATATAGCATGATAAGGTGATATGTTTCGCTACGCTCCACAGTGTGACTGGGTGCTATGCTATGCTACGCTACATAGTGTGATTGGATGCTATGTTGTGCTACGTTACACAGCGTGACATGCTACTATCTTGTGCTACACTACACAATGTGACTGGGTGCTATGCTACATTATGCTACACAGCTTGACATGTGAATCTGCAGAAAATGCCATCATTCTAACACTTCGAAAAATTTTGCAAATTTAACAGTTAGAGCTAACTACACTCACCACTTGGAAAAATATGGGCAAAGTGCCACCATTTTGACACTTAGCCAAATTTGTAGTCGAGATAACAAGACCTGAAATTTTTTGGTGTTTCAATGGCCCTTCTTTGCTGACGTCTGGAGGAGTGGCCCAAAAGACGTTAACAAAGAATTAAATAACACCATAGTAGATATGCCACCAACATCGCTCATCGGTACAAAATCAGATGTTGTTTTACCATGCTCAAGAGTGCTATGAGAATAAGGTTATATTGAGGGACAAGGAATATAGGCAATGCTAGGGAGATGAAATTTAAATAGTGGAAATGAAATGCAAATAGTGGATCATTATGTAAGATGCAAATTCAGCACGGTTGATAGAGACCATAGCATGAAGTGGTTCACCCCTAAAACGTTGACCTCTCATCGGAGTGCTTATGAGAGCATCAAATTCAATCTAAGGTTGGCCAATTGCGAAGCTGCAGCATTGCCAATTTTCTTGGAGATGTGATTTTCCCCATTCTCTCTCTCTCTTTCTCTTTTTTTTTGTGTTGTGAGGTGAACCTTCTTTGGGTTCTACTTACTACTAAATGTTAGCTGCAAGTTGGCCATCAAGAAGATGTGCTTTGTTTTAAAGCGTCCACATCGCATCTGTAGAATAGGTGTTTCCTCCCTAGGATGAGTTGTGTTACATCTGTTTAGGGCTTCAACTAGCCTAGAAAGGCTCCCCATGGAACGAGTTGTGTTATGTCCATCATGAGCTCAGTGGTTGATGTAAAGAGAATGCCATGTGCATCACAATGCATATGCTAGAGGGATGTGAAATCATGAGTACGTGGGAGATGATAGGATATTGGGATGAAGGAGTGGATATGCATAGGCTATAATAAGTATGAGGGGGGTGTGCACTCTTAAGTGGCTTAACTAGTCTAATCATGCACATCAGAGCAATGTGGTAACTTGCTACTACAATGAGATGCATCTCTGCATGACCACCTCTGAGGCTTTGTCCCGTAAACACAACTCTAAGAAGAAAAGAAAATCACACAACATGAAATGCAAGTGTAAATGCCTAATGTAAAGATGCTGCATGTGCTAGATGTAAAGATGTTGTAAATGTGTTAAATGTTGTGTCTGTCGCAGGTTCTCAAGAAGCCAGTGAAAGTGCCAAGATGATGATGTTACAAGTCCTTTGAAGGCTGCACTAATGGCAAGTGCTTTAAAAGATTAGGAGAATGGTGGGAGGCAATGATGTTGTGAGTGCCACCAAGGCCACATTAATGGAAAGTGCTCTAAAAGATCAACAACATGCCAATTTAAAGTCCTAGCAAACTGTGAACATAGTTTAAGGTCCTGGCAGATCATGATGTGCTATTTTAAATTCCTAGCAGACTGTTGGATGCTAGTTTAATGTCGTAGCAGATAATGGATGTTATGCTAGTTTAGCATCATGACCCAAGGACGAGTTATTGTGCCAGTTTAACGTCATGACCCAAGGACAATCTATGCCATTTTATAGTCATAGTGAACTATCTGTGCCAATTTATAGTCATAGCGGACTAGTGCTTACCTTGCTTGTATAAGGTGTGATGCTACATGCATAGTCATGCTATGTGCCTACAAGATCCTACAAAAATTAACTAGAAAAACAACATCAGGTGGCAACTGTTGTAAATAGAGTTGAAATGCACAAATGAAAGGAAAGCAGTGCAAAAATCGATAGTTTTAGGCCATCTTGGGTCGTAGGCTAGTTTAAGGCCTTTTCAAGCCATGTGTTTTTGTTGTTTTATTTTTTTTTTAATTTATTTTTTAATGTATTTTGATGTTTTTCAAATGCAATGTGTAAGCTAAGTTGATGAATGCATAAATAAAGTAGAAATGCATAAACAAAGCAAAATGTGTGATCTAAGTGAGCAGGTAGAATGTAAATGCATAGACTACTGCAATGTAAATGAAAGTCAAAAATGCATGGCAAGTGGAGGCAAAGGGTAGGCAGGCACCTAGCAAAGTTTTGGCCAAGGGAAAGTCTTGGTCATGTAGCTACTTCCTAATCAGGTGTAGATTAGGGAGCGTGCAAGGTTTAGGATCCTCTGGGAGGCTACTGGCTTCAACCACTCGTTCAAGTGTGTTAGCCTTAGGCACTGTGTTGGTTTTCGTAGGTGTACCACCAAGAAACTCTTCTTCTGAAACTTCCAGCATGTCTATGTCATGGATAATCGAAGAGGAAGCATTATCACCATGGATGATAACTTGACCACCTTCGTATGGAAGGTGGATTTCTTGGTGGATGGAAGAGGAGATGGCCCTTACTTGGGCTAGCCAAGGCCTACCTAGAATCATGTTGAAACCTGGCATCTCCTCTATGATAGTGAAATCTGCATTGGTGGGGAATTACTCTCCTACCATGAAGGCTAGGTTGATTGTACCCTTGATAGTGATGCGTGATCCGTTGAAGGATTTTAGACACATGATTTTGGTTGGCCTGATTNGGTTGAAGGATTTTAGACACATGATTTTGGTTGGCCTGATTTCGTCTACCAGGCCTAGCTTATCAATGATGGAGTACAAGACTACGTTTGTTACTACACCATCATCGACATGGACTCTGCGGATGGTGCACTACCCAACATGAATGCTAATGGATAGTGGAGCTATAGTGACCTCCCCTCGTTAGAGGTTGACTTTGACTACATTGTCGTGAAAGGATAGAGATGTTGAACCCAATTCTTGTGGTGTAGGGGGTAACATCATTGCACAGATGGATGTCTCATCTATAGGGATGTCCTCAATAATAGGAAAGGAGGCCAAGATTCGGGCCAAGGCTTGGCAATGAGCATATGAGATCATGACCAGGTCGTACAAGCTCAACGTTGTGATCTTTTGTTTGAGCGTTTGTTTTAATTGGATTAGTATAGCTATGAAGTCCTTGTCATTAGCTGTTGTGTTGGCCTTGATTTCCTCCATGTGGCTTGAGAGATAGATCTCTCATGGAGGGGACTCAAGCTTAGTTTGCTTTGTCTACTTAGGGGTAGGGGCCCTAGTGTTTAGTTTTTGCTTGTTGATTATATCCTTTACTTCATCCATGGGGGTCACGAGGCACTCACTCGTCCTCTTACATTGCCATTTGGTAGGCCTACCTAGGTTACTAGTGGGGTCAACCCTTGAAGGAGGAGGGATCGAGATTTTACCCACTATTGGGCTTCGGGTAGGTGAGGGGCCATCACGTTGTGGCACCCTTATGATAAAGGGTGGCTTAGAAGTTGTTGTGTGACCAACTCATTATGGCACCTTGATAACGAAAGGTTGCTTAATGGTTGTTGTTATTGCATCATGCTAGTTTAACATCTTAGCAAACAATTGGTTTGGGACCTTGACCACAAAGGGTGTTGTGGATGCCAAAGGTGGCACTTTGATAACAAAGGAAAGCCTCTTATTCATGGAGACCAAGGGGATCTTTACCTTTCTGGGAGGCACATAGATCACAAAAGGTTGTTGCACAGGTTTAGACTTGACACCTATGCTAATGAAATTTATGACATATGAGGCATCGTTTGTGTTGGATTGATTGACCGTGTCGAGTACTAGTTGGCCCCGTTCTATCATTCTTTGTAGGTCATCCTACAAAGCACAACAGTTGTCCATACTATGACTAAAAAACTGGTGGTAATGACAGTATTGGTCTAGCTTGAAGTGTTGTGGAATAGGGGGCTCGTTTGGTACTGCTGAAGTAGGGTTCCTTAGTAGTTCGTAGTACCTATCATGTTTTTGGCGAGAAATCTCTGATACATGTTTTTATTAGATTTGCCCCGCTTTTAGGAGTTTCTCCAGTAGTTTAGAGGGTTCCATTAGTAGTGGTGTATACTTTGAGCGATCCTTATGCTGAAATTTGGACCTTGGGGTGGCCCCTGCCAATGTACGTGAGTTGGCACTAGAGTTGGTGATTTTGTTAGCTAGGGCGTTAGGCTGCTTAGCTGTTGGGTCCCAATTGGTTACTTTTGTGCTTATAGCCATTGTTGCCACTATTGTGTTCTTCTTGTGAGCATTTTGGTTTCTATAGGCCACATAGGCTATGTCATTGCTAGCTTGCGCTACTTCCTTTATGCCTTTTGTTTGGGCAAAGGCTTGGCTAAGAGACTTTGGGGCTAGATAATATAATTTAGACTTGATGAAGTTATTCACTGCACCTTTGAAGATGGCCAGTAGATGTGTCTCTATTAGGGGTTCATGCCTTTCACTTAATGCATCATTCCAATGTTGAAGGAATTTTGACATGAGTTCTAGAGGCCCCTGCTTAACCTACATGAGCTAGTCGAGGTTGCTTCAGGATTTAGGTTGTACCTGAAGCATGTCACAAACTGGCTTATGAGATCCTCCAAAGAGGAGATCAAGGCCTTGGGTAGCATGCAATACCAGTCTAAGGTTGTGCTAGTGAGTGACATGGGGAACACGCACATGATGGCGTGCGGCCAAGCTTGAAGGAGTAGGCACTCAGATAAAAATGTGACCAAGTGTGCATTGGAGTCCCCTTCACCATTGTACTTGGTGAATTGTGGTAGTTGGACCCCAATTCGGAGAGTTAGAGGTGATACCATAGGACTTATGGGATCATCTTGGTAGAGTTCCACCACCTTGATGATGTTGGAGGAGGTAGCCTTGAGTCAGTTGATCTCCTCCGTCAAGCTTTGGATTAGCTAGAATTCCTAATCGAAGCTTGAGGATGTGCTAGCTAATTGCATTGGCTAGGCTTATGTTGGTTGCATAGCATAGGGTCGAATTGTTGGTTGTGGAGTTTGCCAGTTTAACATCATAGCGGATGGTTGTTGACAATTTAATGTCATAGCGGATGGTTGTTGCCAGTTTAATGTCATAGTAGATAGTTGTTGCCAATTTAACATTGTAGCAGATGGGGGTTGCTAGTTTAATGTCATAGCAGATAGTTGTTGCCAATTTAACATCATAGCAAATAGGGGTTGCCAGTTTAACGTCATAGCTAACAATTGTTGATGTGTTGGTTAAGCGATGGATGCAGTGATAGAAGTAGGCCATACCCAAGTGGGTTGAATGGACATCATAGACACTAATGAGACAGGTGGGACGTAGGGTGCCTGAGTTTTCTGGGGCTGGGAGGTGGCTCTTGCATGAGCATAGGGTTGGGCAAATGCAGTAGTCACCTGCAAGGAAGGTTGAATTGGCATTGTCACCATCTTAGAGAGGATGGATGGACTGAACTGAGGAAGGGTTGTACCAGGGAGCATTTGTTGGAAGATGGTGTAGGGGTGGCTCTTGTATTTAGAGTAGGCCTCAAACTCATCTTCCTCCTTCTGTGAAGCTTCCTTGTAGATTGTCTTTACATCATGCTTGTTTGCATAGATGAGTTGGGACAATGACTAATGGTAGGACTCTGTGAGTGGGATTATGTCAAACAAGGAGGGGTTGTACTCTCGTCCATTTTGGTGGACTTGTTCGTAGTCTTGTTTTACCTCCAAATCAAGGTAATCCACTAGTAGTTCTGCTTGGATTTTGGCATAAACAAAATTGTATTGTTCGTGGCTTAGTGCGACTCGCTTTGGCTAGATTGTGGTATCAAACATGTTAGACACCAACGTGGAAGGTTGATCTAGATTCATATTCATAGATTGAGTCATGAGAGTTGCTATTTGTAGAAAATGGCTAACTCTAAAAACTACCAAAAAAATGACTAAGTCTACCAATAGCAGGAAAATGACTAAGTATAAACATATAGAAAAATGGCTAAGTGTAAAAATGTATAAAAAATGCTAAGTATGAAAATGCAAAAAAAATGTTAAGTATGAAAACTATGAAAAATGGCCAACTCTAGTGCTACACTTGCTATGCTAGAGCTTGCTATACTTGCTACACTAAAGCTTGTCATGCTCGCCATGCTAGAGCTTGTCACGCTCGCTACGTTGGAGCTTCCTATGCTTTGAGAACTTGTTACGCTCTCTAAAAAATCTAGAGTTTTGACTAAGTGCTAATAAAAAATGCAGATGGAAATGGTTCAGGCCCTCCTTCTAGTGCCAAAACTATGACGTTTGAAAACGTCGATGGTTGGAACACAGAGAGGTCCATGGGCGTACAACCTAACCCCAAATCCATGTGAGGGCTGTGCTGGAGAAAACAGAAATGGTGCCCTGAATGGTCTTATTGATCAAACAAGGACTTACATGGTGTTAAAATGATCATGTGTGAGAAGTGTTTATACTATGTTACGCGCGGGCATCAGGTCTGGGAAAGCTAGAGTGTAGCAGGGTGTCCGAGATTGAGAACTATGGCATGAACATGCAAATATGTATGAAAAGTTAGAAAATATAAGCATTACACTAAATGTCAAAGAGAAATGCTTGAGAAATGCAACAAAATTTGAGAACAGCAGTGCACCACCCCAAAGAGGAGCATAACTAATTCATAAAGGTATACACAGTGTACAATAGACGCGATGGGAGCATAGTCATAACCTTAGTGGTGTCAAGCTATGAAGTCTGGTGGTCACTATGTTGGGTTGTGCCTGCCATATTGGTAGCCTAGTGTACCATGTGATGTTCTATGAGGCTATAATGGGGCTGCAGTGTACTGTGCAGTGTAGTGTTGCTTCTCTGCCGATGTGGTGTGCTCTGGGTCTCGTTTGCCCACAGAGCTAAGTGCCAAATGCTAAAATGGAAGTGTCGACTATCTTACTGGTCAAGAATGGAAGCCTCCTCCTTCACTCTCTTCCTATTTTCCCCCCTTTTCCTATTTTTTTCCCCTTCTTTGAAACATTAGGATGCAGGGGTACTTATAAGGCTAGAGTTAGCCCAAAATGCAAATTAGGTGCCACATGGTAGTACAGTCAGTGGGACCACTAGATGCTAACTGTTGGGCTTGTTCCATGTTACGTGCAGGACACGAGACACCGTCTACTATGCTTGTCCCATGTTACGTGTGGAACACGAGACACTGGCTACTACACTCATCCCATGTTACACGCAAGACATAAGATGTTGGCTGCTGAGCTTGTCTTGTGTTACGCGCAGGACATAGGACGATGTTTGCTACGCTTTTCTCGTGTTACACATGAGACATGGGACATTGGTTGCTATACTCATCCCATGTTAAGTGTAAGACATAGGATGCTATCTACTACACTTGTCTAGTGTTATGCGTAGGACATGGGACGCTAGCTACTATGCTCATCCCATGTTATGCACAGGACATAAGACGTTGTTTACTACGCTTGTCCCATTTTACGCGTAGGACATGGAATGCTATTTGATATGCTTATCCCATGTTACACGTGGGACACTGGATGCTATCTTCCACGCTCGTCCTATGTTACGTGCAGAACACAGGATGCTAGCTACTATGCTTATCTTGTGTTACGTGCAGAACATGGAACACTATCTGCTATGCTTGTCCTGTGTTACACGTAGGATACAAGATGTTGTTTGCTACATTTGTCCCATGTTACGCATAGGACATAGGACGTTGTCTGCTATGCTTGTCCTGTGTTACACATAGGACACAGGACACTAGCTAGGTGTGTTATGCTGTGCTACACTGGATAGCTTGACATGTATGTTACGCTGTGCTATGCTGCACAGCTTGACAAGTGCTACACTGCACTATGCTATGTAGCATAACATGCTGCTATGCTATGCTATGCTACGCTGCACAACATGACAGAGTGCTACGCTGCGCTACACTACACAGCATGACATGGTATTACACTGCACAACTTGACATGGTGCTACACTGCACTACGCTACATAATGTGACAGGGTGCTACACTGCATTACGCTACACAACATGACATGCTACTACATTGCGCTACACTGCACTATGCTACACAGCGTGACATGGTGCTATGATGTGCTATGCTGCATAGCGTAACTAGGTGTTATGCTGTGCTACACTACACAGTGTGACATGCTGCTACACTGTGCTATGCTACATAGCTTGACATGTGAATCTACAAAAAGTGCCATCATTCTAACACTTGGAAAACTTTTGCAAATCTGATAGTTGGAGTTGACTACACTCAACACTTGGAAAAATATGGGCAAAGTGCCACCATTTTGACACTTAGCCAAATTTACAGTCGAGATGCTGAGACCTAAAATTTTGTGGTGTTTCAGTTAGATAACCCCATGTACTTTTTCAAGTCCTTGATCTATAGGTCTTTATTTTTTCACCTTCCACTTAGTGGACAAGGGCATAACTATCTAAGAAGGATTTCCAGTTAGGATTTTGTGCTAAAATTGAGTTGATTTCTTTCTTGTTGATTTGCTTGTACATTCCCACCTAATCACAAAAGTGTTCTTTGAGCCTCTTATGTTTCTTTGTCTTAGTTTGCCATGTGCTGATTTCAATGGTTGATTTTTGTCGAATGGCATGTACCTCCTCCATAAAGAGGATTCCATTTTCTCTTGTTAGATGGCTCATGTCCTGGTTGACCCTCACTAGTTGTTCCTTTAACTAGTGGATGCTCTCCTCTAAGATGTTTCTTTTTTTCTCTATAGTGATCAACCTCATGTTATTAGTTGCAAGTTATTTATTTTCCTCCTATACTACGATAAGTGCCTTCACATGTGCATATGTTTGTGCTTCAACTATGGAGGCATCCCATATTACTATCTCCTTCTTAGTTGTCAAATGTTTATTCTACTTTATTAAGTGATTTATCTACTCATTTCTAAATTGTTCTATCTAGTCAAGTGTAACAAATTGAGTTGAATCTCTTCATTCAACTCTCAAAGATACGAGCTCTTCTTGTAATTTCAGAATTTCTGCTTTCACATGCTCCACATTGGTCTCTTCCATGATCAATTTTTCTTTGGTGGTGATGAGCTTAAACTATACTACAATGACATCACTAGGGATGTTAAATAGTGTTTGATGAGTCACAGTTCGCTATGTCAACTTGGCCCCATCAACTAGGCCCCATCAATGCATCATTTCATGAGTTGACTAAGCCCCATCAATGCAGGGTCTACTTTTGCCTATAAATACAAGCTCATCAGCTGCATTTATGATATGTCTTATCATAGTAGTAGCAAAGCTCTTGTAGATTTTTCACTTGAAAGTTAGAATATTTTCTTAGGTGCCCACAACAGGAGTCATTGAGTGTATGGATCTTTATTCGAGCATTGTTGTACTTGAGCACAAAAGTGTATGTGGCAATAAAGATGAGCTTTCTAATAAACCTTGCAACATTTTGGACTAGATTAAATATTTCATTCATGTATTTGTTTTTTTCAATCAATTATTTAATATTTTCTAGTAATTAAACTAATTAAGTAAGATAAGATAGATAGATTAAATACATAAGTATGACTACTTCAAGTGTAACATGTATTTGCTTGGTAATCCCAGCAATGTTAGTATTTGGTGCACCCAGTAGCATAGCACTTGGTAACCCAACAATGGATACATGGTTTCAAGATGTGTACAAAAAGTAGGAATGGATGCTTATGTTAGGATTAGTTAGAGACTAGTGAGTTAGTTAATTTAGATTACTCATTAAATTACTCTATCTCTCTCTCTATCTTTTAGCAACCAAAAACATAAAATGATAAAATGATATGCCTTGATTACTATTCACCATACCATTATGCTTCACAAGTGTAATTAGGAAGATAATGAATGACCTTAGGGCAAGGTTCACTTCCTAGAAGAATAGTGTACTAGAAACTATAAAGTCCACAAAATTTGACCAGATCGTGTGTGAATGCTTTGTGATTCATATGGTTGGGGTACCCCACCACTCATCATTGGCGTCATTGCTAGGAACTTTATTTGTTGAAATGTGTGCTATCTAGTGTAACGACGGAAAACGTCGGCAGCTGGAAAATACCGAACAAATTCTGTGTACACAGTTCTAACCTTGGATCCGTGCGAGGGCTATGCTGGAAAAACGAATCCGCAGTGCCCTGAACGGTCTTGTCGATCAGACAGGGACTTACTAATCAGTAAACCGATGAATATCTTGTGAAAATGATCTGATTCAAGGAATCGCAAAAACGAGGGGAAAACGATGTAGATGAATTACAATGATGATAACGTTAAACACGATAAGAGGAGGCTGACATAAGAGAAACACGTAGTTTCAAGATCTACACTTTGACTTGAAGAATGTACATTTTATATATTTCGTTACACTGGGGAGACCCCGATTACTGGATGTGAAGCAAGCATAAAACAACAAGAAAACTATCCAAACAGAAGTCTGATCTACCTCGTGGGCTAAAGCCGGGATGCAAGGAAGGTCAAGCTCTGACGTCTATCGATCAACTGTTTCTGACCAATAGAGTCTTCCCTAGCAGAACGATTACTCCTATCGCCGGTGCTCAAAGTGAACTATGCTCTGTTTCTGCTGTAAGGTGATGCTGTGAACAATCGCCAAAGCGCTGCTCTCTGTATCTCTGCTCAAAAGCGATAAGTACTCCAGTGCTCAGAAAAAAAATGCCTTTGCTTCTCTGTTTTGCCAACCCCTGTATCTTTGTCAACTAGGGTATTTATAGGCTACGACACTCTGTGGAAAAGGTGCAACCCTAGTGACGTGTGTCCCGAGTGTTTCGGGCACTATTGGTTTGACCATTTTTGCGTCAAACTTCATGACTACGCATAATACGCTCGTTCGTGTATTGTGCGTGTGAAGAAGAGGTGCACGTCAGGCATGTCTCAACTGTCTTTGAGTTATATTACGCTCATTCACGCTACGTTGCGTGTATGAGCGTAACGTAACATGGAAACAATGGATTCAAGCTGTTTTACATTTTCTTACGCAACCGCGCATAATGAAACGTAGAACAATGTTTAGCTTGGCAACGCAATACGCTGTGATACGCTACGTTGCGTGATGAGCGTATGATGAGCAATCGCATTTTCTTAGACTTTGCCCTTGACTGTTCTGGAGCTTATTACGCTACCGTGCGTAGCAGAGCGTAAACCTGGCCTTGAACAAAAGACTTAGCAAAATACATAAGAAGTCGCATATCACGCTGCTTAAGCTTCTCCCTATGCCGAAGAAACTATCCTTCTGCTGCTGGACTGTGTTTAAGCAAAATCACGCTAAGCGCCATTACGCTACGTTGCGTGATATAGCGTAAACAGAAAAAGCATAGAAAGATTAGGAATCTGCACAAGAAGTTGAGAACTTGATGCTACGCACCTCTTGGTGTTGCTCTGTCTTATTCTCCCTTCTGGAATTCTGGCATGCGCCCTTGCTTGAATTGCAAATCTTTGCCTGAGGCCGACTCGCAATTTTCACGGTGTTTCAATGGCCCCTCTTTGTTGATGGTTAGAGGGCTTACCCAAAAGACGTCAACAAAGAATATGAAACACCGGATCGATAGAAGCAAGAACAGCGTCCATCCATGGCTACTCAGGCATTGCCCTGTCAATATGGAAGAGCAAAGCTGGGGGAATGGGAGATAGAATGACATAAGTCAGGATGGTAGGAGTATGGAATACGCTTACTGAACACACAGAAATGTACACACACGTATGTCAATAGGAATGCTTTCAGACGAGCGTAGCGCATCAGCCTGAGATCTCTCTGTCACTGATTATAGCAGGAATGCTTGCAAAAGGAGCATGGCGCATCACTTCTGCGATATCTCTGCTAGTGTGAGTGCGGAAAATGGGTACTTGTGTATGTAGCTTTTGCGTATGGGGAGCGGGTGGTGGGGATGAAGGAAATAAGAGCTAAGGGTAGGATTGTGAGAGGTATAGGCATATAGATCTAAGTGGTTAGGCGGACCTAAGCAGCCATTTCAACACGCTGTTGTACTTCACCGCTCAGATGGACGCACCTTTGAACGACATCCTCCAAAGCAAGTAACATGCAACCACAAAAGAAAATAGAGGACACCATTGCTCATGCGAACAAGAGGCGAGGTTGTTGAAATGAGCACCGTTTGATGCAAGATAGAGCGATTGGGCCATAAAGAAGGAGCCGGAGCATGAGGGTGAAGCCACCAATCCTGACGATTGGCCCAGCATATCTTTGCCAAAAGGCATCAGACACAGTGCAGCTAACTGGTTGTACAGGAAACCAGCTAGATGAATTTGCGAAGCCATCGTCCGATAGCAATGATCGGTGGAGGTTCCCAAGGTCGTTGTCGATGAGGATTTCATCGAGGCTCCAGCTGGCGAGACTAAACTCTCAAAGGTACCACCATTGCAGTGGGCGTAGCGGCGGCATCTCTGAGGGATCAATAAGATGCCTCTCAGCTCATCCGAGGAATCAGTAGGATGCCGGTGGGGTGGCGACGCTGGGACTATCCCAGTATCCCACCTCGTTGGTTGTGCAACTGTACAGAGATGATCACGCTCGCTTGATTTACATGGCAGCAGTCTGTAAGTCCCAGTTTTAAGTCCTGGTAGACTGTCGTTACTGGTTTTAAGTCTCAGCAGACCATGGTCCCAGTTTAAAGTCTGGGCGGACCGAGAAGTGCTAGTTTTACGTCGTAGCGGATGGTGGTATGTCTAATTTATGGTGTCAGCAGACCGTGCTGTGGATGTTAGTTTCATGTCATGACCCAGGGATAGATCTGTGCTAGTTTTACATCTCAGCAGACGGCTACTTACTTGTACCAGTTTAGCGTCGTGGCGGACGCGTGCAAACGGTGCCAGTTTTTTGTCTTGGCGGACCTGTACAACGTTGCCAGTTTTATGTCGTAGCGAACGGTTACAACTTGCCAGTTTAGTGTCATAGCGGACGAATATTGCCAGTTTAACGTTGTGGCGGACGCGTGCAAGGAATGCTAGTTTTACGTCGTAGCGGATGGATATTGCCAGTTTAGCATCGTAGCGGACGGTCAGTGCCAGTTTAACGTCGTAGCGGACGATTAGTGCTAGTTTAGCGTTGTAGCGGACGAGTATTTCCATACCTGCTGTTAACACCGTAGATGCTGCTAAATGTAATACCGCTTCAAGTACACATGATTTACAGGATTTGGTAATTCATTGCCGTTGACGTCTGCTAACTTGAATGCGTCGTTGCTGTACACGTCGACCACCAAGAAAGGGCCTTCCCAGTTTGCAGAGAACTTGCCTACTGGTTCACGCACAGCCTTGAGGACTAGATCTCCTTTCTTGATCAGGTGCTGTTAAAGGTTGTGACGATGCTTCTGTCTCTGTTTGTCTTGATACCTTTCAATCGTGTCAAGAGCCTGTATCTGCTTCTCTTCTACTGAATCCAGATCCGCGATTCGAGACTCGGTGTGTTGAGCCTCATTTATAACCGTGGAGAGGACCATCCTCAGAGAAGGAATTTGCAACTTGAGAGGCAGCACTGCTTCAAACCCGTAAACCAGGCTATAGGGCGTACTACCCGTAGCCATCCTACACGTAGTACGATACGCCCATAGCACATAGAGGATCTGTTCGTGCCACCGCCTTTTGTTGCCGTCGAGCATTTTCTTGAGCAGATTGATGATCACTTTGTTCGTTGCTTCAGCTTGACCATTTGCTTGCAGGTAATAAGGGGAGGAAAAGGATTGTCTAATGCCTAGGTTATCACAGAAGGATTTGGTTTCCGTGCTACTAAACTGTGGCCCATTGTCGGTCACGACAGTCATCGGGAGACCAAATCTGGTTACTATATTGTCCAGGATAAAATGGCAAATTTGCTGAGATATGATCTTCCGCAGGGGAACAGCCTCTATCCACTTTGTAAAATACTCAGTAGCGGTAATAATGAAGCTATGACCTGCGGAAGACTTCGGCGTGATGGGGCCTATAATGTCTAGTCCCCATCGCTGAAATGGCCATGTTATCTACGTTGTATGTAATTCTGTGGGTGACACGTGTATGAGGTTAGCGTGACGCTGACACATGTCACAAGTTTTAACCTTTGTCAGGCAATCCTTTTCCATGAGCGGCCAGTAGTATCCTAAGCGACGGATTTTTAGGGCCATAGCCCGTGGTGCTACGTGGCCGCCGCACAGTCCCTCGTGAACTTCGCCGACTATGTGCTGCGCTTGGTCTTTGTCAACGCAAGTAAGCAACATGCCATTAAAAGAGTGTCTACAAAGAGTGTTGTCTCCGATGATGACGTATTGCCTAGCCCGTTTACGTATCGCATCCTTCTGCGCGCGTGTCAATTCGGATGGTAATTCACCCTGTAAAAGGTAAGTTTTAATGTCGTCGTACCATTCAGGTGTGCTTCCCTCGAGAAGAGAAGAGATTTGCGCCGTCTGAATGATAGGATCTGCGCAGTCTGTTATCAATGCAGGACAGGTGTCAAAAAGATGTGCAAGCACGTTCAAAGCCAGTGTTGCCAGTGCGTCGGCCAGTGTGTTATCTGTGCGTGGCACGTGCTAGGCATCGATGGTTGCAAATCGTCTCAGAAGATCTTTAGCCGTATCGCAATAGGGCTGCAAATGAACAGCCTTGCAGGCGTAGACTCCAGTGATCTGATTTATGACAAGCATCGAATCACCCCTAATCGCCAGGTGTTGAACATCGAGTTCATCGGTAGTTAGTAATCCCCTGAGGAGCCCCTCGTACTCTACCACATTGTTCGTACAGGGGAAGGTCAAGCGATAAGCATGGAGACGCACATCCTCAGGAGATAGCGTAATAATAGTGGCAGCACTGCCACCTCTAGTAGTTAAAGCTCCATCGAAATACAACATTGCTTTGGGGCCTGTCAAGACAGGGCTTAAACTATGTACATGTTCGTAAGGGAACTCTGGCTCTATAGTCTCCTAATTGTTAATCGGTGAAGTTATTAACTGGTCAGCTAGCGCTTGGCCTTTCATAGATGATTGGCCAATATAGTGCAAATTGAATTCTGTTGTGATAGCCTTCCAGCGAGCTATTTTACTACTCTCGTATAAGTTATGCGTAATGGCCCTAAGAATGTTCCTTTTACAGATGAAGTTGACCTTGCTACGGAAAAGATAATGCCTACACTTTTTGAGTGTAAAAACTAATGCCAGGCAATTACGCTCTACGTCGTTGTACCTCGTTTCGTACGCACATAGAGCATGACTCAAATAGTAGATGGGCACTTCCGACCCATCATCCCTCCTTTGACACAGTAATGCGGCTAACGCTACGTCCGAAGTTGCAAGGAAAAGGTAAAATGGCAAATCCCTTTGTGGTGGAAAAACCATCGGTAAATGTTGTAGTTCTTGTTTTAAGCTATCAAACGCATGCTGGCAATCGTCGATCCATTCGAAATTAACCCCCTTTTTCAGCAAGTGTTGCATAGGGTGTAACTTGTCGGTTAACCTCGAAATGAATCGGCGTATAAACTGTAAGCGTCCTTGTAACCCGCGTAATTGCTTGAGGTTTGTAGGAGGCGTTAACTCGACAATGGCTTTGACCTTATCAGGGTCAACTCGTATGCCGATTTCTGACACCACAAACCCCAGCATGTGTCCGGTTTTGACTCCGAATACGCACTTCTTTGGGTTAAGCCGGAGCTCGTATTTGGAGCATCTTTTAAGGACTAACTCCAAGTCCCCTGAATGATCCTTAGACTTTAAAGACTTAACAGCTATGTCTTCTACGTAATCATTCAGCCTTTCTAGGAGGTAACTGCTGAAGATGTATGTCATGGCTCGTTGATACGTTGCTCCGGCGTTCTTTAGACCAAAAGGCATCATAGTGTAGCAAAAGGTGCCCCAGGGCGTCATGAATGTCGTGGTCAATTGATGTTCTCGGTTAATACGAATCTGGTTATAGCCTGAAAAGCCATCCATGAAGGACAGAAGCGCATGCCCAGCTGTTGTATCCACTAGCTAGTCGATACTCGACAACGGGAAGTTATCTTTGATTGTGGCCTTATTCAAGTCCCAGAAGTCTATGCAGATGCGTATGCTTCCAGTCTTCTTTGGTACGACTACAATGTTAGATACCCAGTCCGAGTAATCGACCGCACAGATGAAACCAGCCTGGTATAATTTGGTGATTTCATCACGCACGGCTAGTGCGATCTCTGGCTTGATTTTGCGTGCCTTTGCTTGACTGCTTTAATCTGCAGGTCTAAGATGATGTTATGCTAGATTAACCTGGGATCTAGTCCAGGCATATCCTCGTATGACCATGCAAAGACAGTAATGTTGTCTTGCATGATCTATTTTATGGCATCGTGCATTTTTTGGTCTAACAAAGAACTGACTTTAAGCGTTTTAGCTTCACCCTTATGCGTAACGATAGGAACCTCACTGAGGGGGTCTTCGGTTATGTCCCCAGCCTCCAGGTCTAGCGTGTGTGTCGACTGTTCTAGCCATTCTGGGGACGTCTCCAACGTAGCTATGGCTACGCCTTCTAAAGGGGGGTTAACATCTACTAGTGCGGAGTCAAGCTGCCTAATTACCTTCCCGTATGGGCCCGTCAAGGTTAGGGGTGCTAAAACTGTTGCGTCCATTTGCTGTCTGTCCTGCAAAACCGCCAAGTGCGTAAATGATTAGGAGACAAGTGACGTGATGTCGCCGAACGTGGAAGGCTAACTGAATTTTGAATATTGTAGACAAGCTGTAATCAATGTAACCCGATTACGAGGCGATAAGATGTGGTAGTTTAACGTCATTTCGGACAGTGGTGCATGCAATATCGGCTGCATTAATATCTTGATTTTCGGGTTCCGTTTTAGGAAAGTCCCGCTGAAATCGGATATCAAGTCGGTGATCCTCGCATATAAGCAAGTGGTTTTTCGATGAGGATAGGCTGTTGGCTGTTGTGAATTTGAATTCGTAACTGTTTTTGAGCAAGAGAAGGAAAAGCAGAAGATTAAAGCGTGTGATTTTGTGAAGATTTGCAAGTGGTAAACTGTGAAAATTTCTGAAGTTGTTGCGATGGCACCAAAAGTCAAGAGGAAGAACGCAAAACTGGCCAAAATCGATAGAGTGCAAGAAAATCTGAATCGTGTTTCGCAGGCGCTGGTCGATGTTCATGACCCTACGCCTTTGAACCGGTAGGTCGTTCTTCATGTGCTTATGTTTGTTTTTAATATCTACTTTTCATGGTATCTTTTGCGTGAATGTGAATTTCAAAATTGTGGACCTCGGGTTAGTGCGAGGGCTTAATGGGGTTGTGTCTACCGCCGTTGTCAGGGACGAACCTTGCGTTATTGCAAGGGTTTGGGTGATTTCGGCCTGGATAGCTAGGTGTAATTTATGAGTTTTCTGTGTTAGTCATACAAATGTAAATGTAGGTGTTAATGTATGTATTGGGTTTTCTGTACAGCGTTGCGCTAAAGCCCATTCTGATTGTACTAGATATTGTCGGGGTTTTATGTTGTGTAAACCCCATCGTCCCCAATGTCCCTCCCCCGCACACGCCGTTGCAAGGGAAGGCCATATGGTTTCGACGGGATGCGCTAGAGTTTCTGCAGTTTTTGCTGCGCAACTATAGCGTCATTGTTTGGTCTGACCTCTCTGGCGACGTCGCCGGTGCTCTTTTAGAGCACCTCCTGTCGGGTTTTACGCAAGGGATTCTGGCCTTTTTGACGGACGGGGCCATCGATACGAGCCATCCCGAGGACCGAGACCTTAGTGCCCAAGGCTTAAGGAGCTTAAACTGTATTTGGGAAATGGCTCGATTCAGCTGTTATCATGCATATAACACGCTGTTCGTGGCTCTCCATGTCTCGACTTGTTTCCAGAACCCACAAGGCACGATGTACTATGCAGGCGGGTAAGCAAATTTTATTAACTGTCTATTTTTTTGTTGTTGTCGTTATATGTCTGTTATCGATGTGCAATGTAAGAGAATCCTAGGTGCAAAAATGTAAGATAAGCCAATGTTGTATGGTACAGGTTTTTTATCCATGACAACAGGTTAGTCGGAAATGGAGATACATTGTCATGGGCCGAAATAGTGATAAAGGTGTTTACCTCAACTAGCAACGTGCGCGCTGGTGTTATCGAGCAGGTTGGCTTTGACATGCGTGAGTACCCCACCCGCTACGCTAAGGCTTTTGAGAATTGCCAGAGACTTGGGTGGCTGCACGATGACTGGACCTTAGACTCGCCCCTTACCGTTGAGGACGTGCAGAGGAACTTACCGCCATTTCCTTTGCCATTTGGACCTGGTGAGGCTGTTATATAGTGTAATATCGTTGTAAATTGTGGACATTGCGTAATAGTGTTTTTGTTTGACTTGTGTTTCACGCTGTTCAGTTAGGGAATCCCGGGAGATTACTCTTACAATTTCCGGCCGCGAGGCGAACGCTGTCCTCTTTCGCTACAGCGACATCAAGGATGCACAGCGCTAGCTCGGCCACTCGGTGGCCCCAGTCGCGATGACCTCCAAGATCCAAG